>OU015493.1:172278115-172570615 GCA_907164885.2 Dolomedes plantarius
GCGGGCATTGTGTTGCTGAAATACAAGCCCAGGATGGCGTGTTATGAAGGGCAACACAACGGAGCATAGAATATCGTCGACGTATCGCTGTGCTGTAAGGGTGCCGCAGATGACAACCGAAGGGGTGCTGCTATGAAATGAGATGGCACCCCAGACCATCACTCCTGGTTGTCCACTCGTATAGTGGAAGACAGTCATGTTGGAATCCCACTGCTGCCCGGGGCTTTCCAAACACGTATTCGCTGGTCATCGGAGCTCAGTTTGAAGCGGGACAATTCTACTCCAGTCAGTGACATTCCAGGTCGAATGTGCCTGACACCACTGCAAACGGGCTTTTCGGAGTACAGAGGTCAATGGTAGTCGGCGCAAGGGGCGTCGTGAGCTCAGCCCCCTTTCTCTGAGCAGCCTATGAATGGTCCTTGTGGTCACTGAAGCACCAGTTGCACGTACGATCGATGATAATGATGAATCTGGGGCTGTGAGTGCCGCTTTGACGATTGCTCGGTCCTCACATTCTGTTGTTTCTCTAGGCCGAGCGCTTCCTTATTGACGCTGTGTTCGGACATGGTTCACCCATTCCTGCCAACATCGTTTGATAGTGGCATCGCTCCTATCCAAATGTCGAGGGATTCACCGATTAGACTAACCGGCTTCTTTCAGCCCAACAACACGTCCTCTCTCAAATGCTGACATCTGTGCATATTGTTCGCGCACCTGTATGCGAGGCATAGTTACTGTCTACCTGAGTACACGGAATGAAATTCGCAAAGAATTTATGACCTGGAATCGAAATTTATCCTCTTTAATATCCTGCCAGTTGCGCAGTTAAGATGCTTTGCAGCGTCACATGTTCATTCATTGGCCGCCAAACTTTAAAATTTTGCATTTTCCGTCGAAACATGTATGCATATCAATTTGTGTCCAATTTGCATTACCCCTTCTTGGTGTGTCTTTTTTTTTGTCTAAGACTGTATAAGCTCCTTTGTAGCTTCGAAACAGCCGTATGCAAAAATTATTGCATCTTACTGCTATTTGTGCTTTGTTTACGTTAGTTTTCCTGTTTATTTAAGACTGTATATATATATATATATATATATATATATATATATATATATATATATATATATATATATATATATATATATATATATATATATATATATGCTGGGTTTTTAAACCCAGATCTGGATCTTTCAATTACCATATGGGTTTATTGAGTTGTTTTTTTTTTTATCAAAAATTTC
Source organism: Dolomedes plantarius (assembly GCA_907164885.2). Classification (NCBI taxonomy): domain Eukaryota; kingdom Metazoa; phylum Arthropoda; class Arachnida; order Araneae; family Dolomedidae; genus Dolomedes; species Dolomedes plantarius. Next base: position 172,279,360 of record OU015493.1, read on the forward strand.
TCAAATTTCTCATGTAAGAGTTATTTAATTATGTAAACGTAATTATGTGATTTGAATATGTAATTTTGTAAATAAATGAATGTAAAATAATACAAATGAAGAACATATCGTTTGAATCATAATATATGTGTCTCTTTTGCGAAATCATCCCAGAATTTTGGTATTTGTTATGTAATATCAAAGATGGATCTAATCATCCTAAAATATGAAATCTCATCAATCTTTATAACCCTCTTGACGATTTTAGCTTACGGTTCTGTGTACGTAGAGAAAGTTTTCATAAGTTAGTAGAAAGAAAACACACAAATTCTAATATTTTACAGGTTAATTGCTTAACAAATTTTCACATTTTTGAAAATTTTCCCTTTACAGAAATATTCTAAATAAAGAAATGCAAAAATCAAGTACAAAAGAAATAATCCTTATATACTGTATCAAATAAAATACACATATGCATTTTAAAATTGTTTATAAAACCGTCAGAGTTTTCATAAAAGACTTTGTGAGAAACGTGTTCGTAACTTTAACTGTTTTTAAACAAATGTTGTAGGAAGAAAACTCAATTTTCTATTAAAATTATTTTTTCTCATTTCTAAATTGTTAACGGGAAAGCTTATTAATCGATCTACTTGATAAAAACACATTATTAAAAATTAAAATTAAGTTTAATATTAATAAAAAAAATGATAAATAAGGAATTGCAAAACTGATAAATTTATTTTCTTTGAAATTAAAGTTCTGGTCGCATAGCTAGAGCGGTAGATTTCCAAATCCCAACTAACTGTCTGTCTTATCACTAAAATGCAGGAAGTTAGTGTGTGTGTGTGGGGGGGGGGAAGAATTGAATGTGAAAGGCTGTAAATAGGGGAAGATATCTGACCCCATCCCCTTGTTCAGTCGAAGTGTAGGCAAGAACCATTGATAGCTTTGTTGACAGTTTCAAATTACGAGGGGGTTTTCTACCCCTTCTCAACTTCGAAAACTATTGCCTCTCTGATTGGTTGCTTTTCTGTCAATCATGTCGACATAGTCCCTGCCTTCCTCGGGAGGTTTCTTGTGGGTTTTAGCGAACACGGGGGAAAAAAATAAGTCCAGCGGAGCCTTAAGCAATTGTAGAGAAACTCCGAGGTATTCTCCTACGAAGTTCGAGTATTTATACAAGTGATAGTAAATCCCCTTCATACTAAGTTCCTTCCTTTTCTAGGCGATATTTGTTCATGATAAGTAATAAAATTCTTACAATGGTGTCAACACAAAATTATTTGTCATATTTTAATTTACAATCATTCGACAGCTATTACGGGAGTTCATTTAAACAAGTTTAAGAATTAGACACTTAATTATGTTAAAAAAATGGACAGATGTTCCCTTATTGCAGAATAATGACAGGATATTACTGTACTATAAACTCTCAGTTGATCGCTAACACGGCACTTCGGCGTAGGGAAAAAAGGAATTTTAGTTCTCAAGTAGAAAACCAAAAATACACAATTTGCTTTGCAGTTCAATGTTATAAAAAGTTTTGATCCTTTTTAAAGTATAAATAAAGATGAAATTTTAGAAAAAAAATATAATTTTGAATTATGAATAATTTAGAAATACCGTATTTTTTGGACCTTAAGACGCACCGGGCAATAAGACCAGCCTCAAATTTTTGGAAGGATTTTTAGAAAAGAATATTTTGTATTTTGTTAGGTATATAAAGACATTTTCAATTTCTTACTTTATATATATATATATATATATATATATATATATATATATATATATAATAAAATATTCATTTTATTTTAATGTTACCTTCGGATCATAAGACGCACCCCAATTTTAAGTCGATTTTTTACGTACAAAGGTGAGTCTTAAAATACCGTATTTTTCGGACTATAAGACATATAAACAAATTTATTAAAAAAAAATTTGGTCATATGGACCACTTCTACTTTCACTTATACAAAAGCCTAAGAATTACACAAGAAGCAACATCCAATCTAGTTTTTAATAATATTAAAGTATTAAGATTGTACTTTGAAGCCTTATTTCAAGGATCTTTAGGTAAGAAGATATCGAGAAAACATCAATTTTCAAGCGCTCCAGACAAAGTAATCTCGTAAGATCTCTTTTGAGATAGTTTTCATTAGTAAATCTCTGGATCTATGGAACTGAAGACTCAGAGTTGAATGGCATGTTCCCGACATGCCTTCACTATCCGTTCCGTCGACTGGCAGATTAAGAGAGACGCAAGATCGACAGCTCAGTCAACCTAGCCAGGATAAAACTAGTCCAGCGAAAAAAATAAATAAAAAATTGCAGAAATCTCCCTGTCAGTCGCCATTAAACCCGAGGAAAAAATTCTAAGACCCCCACATGATTCTTTTAGTTGTTTTGACTGAGAGACGGACCCTGTGTCGCATCCCAAGGGAGCAACTGAGGGGTACAATTTCATTTGGGTGTCTCTTCTCTTCCAGATGGAATTTTTTGCTTCTCTGTTTGCTTGTGTCTTTCTTCATTTTATCTCTTTCAGGTGAAGGAGGGAGCCTTACTTCCGTTTAAAAATAGATCGAGGAGAGATTGGGGGAGGGGGGTTGGGGGTGTATACCAAATGTACGGAACGTGTTTCTTATCCGTTTGATATATCCACCGGAAGGGGGTACAAAAAATATACTGTCGCAAAAAGGGAATATTTTTACGTTTCAAGAATGTTAGATTTTTTTAAATATGAAATGCATTAGAATGAAAAAAGTATTTGAAAAGTTAGACATGTCTATTTCCTGGAAGTTTTTTTTGTGAAATAAAAATTTTATGATGGAAGATGTTTTTTGAAAGGAAACTTCCGTTTTTTCGGAGAAAATGACGAAAATGTTATTCGACACAGCAAAATACATATATAGCACCTAGATTTATTTTAGGTCCAGGTACCAGCTCTTGCATTACTTCGCAAGAATATTTAAATATAATTTTAAATTTAATTTTACTTCTTTGATAAAATAGCAAAACATGGATGGTGCTATTAGATTCGTTAGTTAATTCTCTTGGTCAGCCCATCTTGCTGTTTATTGGAATCCAAAAGAATTTTAGTTGCGGAAACCGTAATTTTTAGAGTTTGTAAAATTTGAGTTGTTTGATTGGGTTGATTGAGTTTGTAAAATTTGATTTCAAACTGTACTTATCCCCCCCCCCCCCTCAAAAAAATAATTCAGGTAGTCTCTTCTAATGAAGCTACCGCGGGTTATTAAAGTAGGATTACTTATCGTTGTTTCTTCTTTTGCATGTGTGTGTGTGTGCGTGTGTGTGTGTATACTATATATATATATATATATATATATATATATATATATATATATATATATATATATAGAGGCGCATTTTGGTACTTTTCTGTTTAACTGGTTACTGCTTGCCCAAGAGATACAGACTGGGTTTGGTACGCTGCCAAAATTATACCTTGCGACGACGGGCGGTTTTAGCGTCTGAAATTTTGTTTTTCGGAGGACCGTTATGGGGGAACGTAATCCTACGTTAAAAAAATATTTTTTTAAAGGTAGCACTCCGCGTAGATTTAGCTCAATTATGTGGCAAAACTCCTTACTTCCATTTCCATAAGAAATTTAATGTTAAAGTACATGGTTATCTGCTAAATTTTTTGATGTTCGTGAAAAATTACATAGTGGATAAGGACATTTTTGAAACTCACCGCCTTTGTTTTAGTTCCCTAAAAAGCAATGATAAACCCTTTTGTATGCAGCAGCTAAAGAATTGCTAGCTTTTTTCGACTAAATTTTATTTTAAGTATGCGTATTTTATGTACACAAGAAGCAACATCGAATCTAGTTTTTAATAAAGCATGTAATAGATAAAGTCGTAATGTATTAAAAAACCTTATAAATACCCATTTTAACATGAATTAAGTTATTACGCGTTGTTTGGCATTTTTACGATAAGACAAAGTTTTTGTGGATATTTTTCACCTCTACTTATAATAAAAAATAATGAATATATTTTCGTAGTAATATATTTTAATCACCTGTATGTTATGCATACATGAATAATACCCTAACCTTGGGAAAGAAGTGGGGGGGGGGGGAGGGTGTTAAGGTTGATTCCAGGATGATTTTCAGCATCTGATCTCCAAAATGGATTCTGGTTGCATATGTCCATAACAGCAATTTGACCGTAGTGGTTTTATTTATGAATTATTAAACACAACTTCACGTAATGTAAATATGAACAGAAGAAGGGTTTAATTTGTTCATTGTGGAAAATTTTACCTTTTCTTCTAGACATTACAAGACACAAATTTTAGCGTTGTATTTTGTTACAGCTGTCAAAATGTGCACTGTAGATCTCAGTAGCATCAAATATGAGTTCAGAAATATTTGGTCATCTCCTTTAAGTATGATTTCGTATCTTCTTTAAGTACGATTTAAAATTTCTGTATATTGGATAGAGCTGATTAAGGAGGTTGAAATGATAGGATAGATTGTTGATAGATTGTTGTATGATTGTTACGCTAAAATATAAGCAATATCATTTTAGAAAAAAAATCTGTGTAATCAATGGATACTAAACCACGCAAAAGCCACAGAGTTATCCACTGTTCATAGGTTTTGACGAATTCAAGCAAATTCCCATACTACACTAATGGGAGTTTATTTCTGAGGGATAATTCAATTACATATTTCCATCGTTCGTGTTTTTAATAATTCAGAAATGAGAATTATTTTTTTTTCCTCTTTAGGAGAGGTAGTTTTCCTGCTCTGAATGGAAAGCACTATTGTTAACATTTTTGGTTTATTTCTCATCTCTCCAAAAATACTCATACATTTTACTTTATTTTCCATAGCTGAGAGACCCTTTTCCAAGCTGATTGCCGTTTTCAGAAAGGATTTTTTTTCTTTTGCCGTTAAGTAAAAGATTTTTCTTTCAGCCCACAGGTGGCAAGAATGAAATTTTAATGACACCACGTTTCACCTGAACTCAAGGTGGCGCCTGAGTTGATATCGCAAATCTTCGATCCCAGCATAAAAGCTATGGGGATTTTTTTCTGACAGCATTTTTCTAATCGCAGATTACCAAATGCATTTTTTCTTGTTTTTATTTATTTATTTATTTTTGGTGTGTATATAAAGATAGGCGTTTAAATAAAGATCTGGTAGTTTTTAAAATTTTTGAATTTTCCATGATTAATTTTTTCCATGGCATTAACTTACTGATGTCGATCACTAAAAAATTAAAATGTAATTTGAAAATATTAATGTCGAATAAAAATATTTTTTTTAAAAAATACGAGCAATGCATATAAAAACTAATTTTTGCATTCAGAAAACATAAGTTTGCTAATCTGTGATTCGGAGAATTCTAAGAAGAAAATTTTCTGTACTTTAACTTAGGGATTGAAGATTCGTGGGGTAGTTGACCGTCTTAATGATGAATACACTACGAAATATGATATGAAGTAATTCGGATTGTTTATCTTTCACGTTTTAATTCCTTCCTCGAATGGCATCTGTGAATTTTGCTATAAGGATGATTCATCTTTTGATCGGGCATTCGCCAAAAATGTAATGGAATTCTAAACATTCGCCAAATGATTGTTTATGAAAACTAGATACTAAGGGTCACCTTCAAATTGACAAGTTTTGAATGAAGTTTAACGATGCTTCTTTTATTTTGTTTCTATCAATATTACGAATATTGTATTCTGACGAATATACCGCTTTTAAGCCCCCTTTTTTCTGTTTAAATTAAAAACTGACAAATATTTTTTTATCACATTGATTTGAGGCACAAAGGAGATAAACATAGTTATTAAATACTTAATATCTGAATTGTGATACTAAACCAGTGCGATACGTTTTGATATGCAAGAGCTACCAACTAAATTCGAAGCCAAAATAGAGATAATTATCAGCATTGAGATAATAAAGAAATACCGGGGTAAAATATAACCATTTCCGAATTCACTTACTAACAGCTGAACTCAACAATGCGCAGAAAAATAAAACCTCTCTCCAGATAAATAATGATGTGAGAACTATGTTATATCTGAAGCGGATATGCAGCAATCGGGAAAATCATTATCATTTACAAATAACCTTTTTCACGAAAACTGCTAAGTTAAAAAATGAACTCATTACGACCCTTCCACCTGAAAAACAGAGTACCATTAGTCTGTAGTAATCGCTGCTCGAAATTTCATTACTTCAGAGATTTCCGCAATAGAATTTTTCCATTTCTCAGGATGATTGAAATGTTCATATTGTAGTCATAGAAACGTTTTGGTGATTAAGAGCAGAATAAAACGGAAGTGAACAGGAATTTCTTTTGCCCTGCTACATTTTTTTGTTGTTTATAAATAAATTATCGGCAAAACAGATCTAGAGGGGGCACATACTATTTATAAACAAGCACTTCACCTGGGGAAAAAGTATATAAAGAGACGTACATTTCAAGCAATTAATTTCTTTTGCAAGGGAATTCACTGACAAGCTATAAAAACAACATAAAAGACTGCAATGCTAATAAACACAGACAAATCCTAGATTGTCATTAATAATTTGATTTCAGTTATTTCCCCAATTTAGATTATTTCTTCCACTTTATTTTAGATCTAATGCTGAATTTCTAATTTAGAATAGGACTTTCAGTGACAATTTGATTAGATGTTGTCGTTGAATTGCTTCCGTGAAAAAAATTTCTTCCGTTTGGAAATAGTGTTATCTAAATAAAAGTTTTTGTAGTAATCAACTCTAAAAGTACTTGTTATTGATTAAAATTTTACTTACAGCCCGGATAGTAGTTATTTACTAACATAACTAGATTTCTGATCGGAAATGTTACCGTCTTGAGCATTAAAATTGGTAGTTAGGTCCAATCCTATATTGTATATCTTGACATACTACTGCTGGTTAAAAATAGGGTATGATTTTTTTTTACTATTAATTATAGTAGACATTGCCTTTAAATACACTCTTACTTTTTTCTCCACTAAATCCACAAAAGGAATGCTTTTACCAAATAAATTACCCTGGTGATGTGAAGAAGTATTATTTCGAACAACTTTTCTGTTACATGTATATACATTTAGATTGCAAACTGGGGTGTTGAGAAATGATTCAGTATCAAAAACTAAATTTATATTTTCATCTGTAAGAAAATACTAAGAATGATTTCTTATTAGCCGTTAAATATTAATTCCATGTAAATTAAATAAATAACTACCACTATGAAACTTTTGAGACCTTTTCGGAGAATTTCTAAATCTGATTTTCTGAATTTCCCCGTATGGATATATTTATAGCAGTTAAGACAATGGGCACGTACACCGCCTACGGTAATCCTTTAAAGTCACCTACTTCTCCACAAACAATATCCTTACATTCCCTTTAATATTAACAGACAATACCAATGCCAAATTGTAACTCTTATTCATCAACCCTTTTGTTCACAAGGAAAGTCCGTTTGATGCATCTGAAAATAAGCAACCACATCACGGATGTAAGAAATTAGAATATCAGTATTAAAGGGAAATGTAATGTAGAACCAATGAGAGGATAATAATGGAAATGGTACAAGAGGGAAACACGCTAGGTAATAAAATGTCTAATTGATTCCCACAGCTGCTCATAATAAGCAAGTATTGGTTAAAGGTTTTTACGTATATGCAAATACAACAAGTTATTGAACAGGGTTATGCAACAAGGAATCAACAATAGGGGGGAAATTATCTCTTGGGGGAAAAATTATTCTAGGGCATGTCATATGTTTTCTATTAATTGGGGAACCAACCATCAGCAGCAGGAATGTTAAATGCTTTATTAAATTTAAATTTCATCTCTTTCATTTAAGTTCGGGTTGCTTCCATGTTGCATACACTGTCCGATTTTTTACCACGTTTTTATTTACTCGCTTTCTTGTTTGTGTGTTTGTCCAGTACAAATCTTGCAATCGATTTTTAACTAACTTCCCGACTAGCTATACATTTGAAACTTTTAGAATAGCTCAGAACACGATGACAATGCATTCTTTTAATACTTTTAGCCATCTTTAAGCAGATTTGAATTCGTTTTCAGATAATTTTGTTTTGTATGGAAAGTTAGTTCGGGAAAAAAATCCGCAAGGTTGCGCTTCGATCGAATTCAATGCTTGCACTTTTGCGTAACGGCGCTTGACGATTTTGAAAACAAAATACACGTGAATTTAGTTTGTTTACAAAAATATTGTGCGAAAATTTTTTAAAAAATTATAAAAGTTAACAGTTTATAAAGTCTGTGGATAGTGGAAACGACTAAAAAGTGATTAAAATTAAATAAAAGAAAGTTAAAAAGAATAATTAAGTAAAGCTTTGTGCAATTAGTTTCTATGATTCAACAGAAAATTTAAAAACGTGGTATATAAAAAGTTCTTTTAATCTTGTAATTATTCTCCTTGTATCACTGGAAATTATTTAAATATTATTTCATTTCTGAAAAAATTGACGCCATCTTGTTTATTAAAACAAATAGCACTGAAGTGAACAATTTTCTGCTAATAAGTTTTGAGTAAGCAGAATTTAACTCTGATACATACAAAAATCTACAGTAGTAATGCTTTTTCTAGATAACATGTTCAAGAATTTCTCTTTCGCACACATTTTTGTTAGAAATGTAATTCTTTAGTAAGTAGTCCAATTTTTAACCTTATATTACTGGAAATTACTTAAATATTTCTTCATTTCTGAAACAACTGACGCCATTTTGTTTGTTAAAATAAATAGCATTGAAGTGAACAATTCTTTGCTGAATTTCAGTTTTGAGTAAGCAGAGTCTAGCACGGATACCAACAAAAATGTACAGTAGTGATGCTTTTTCTAGATAACGTATTCGAGAATTTCTCTTTTGCGCCCATGTTTGTTAGAAAAGTAATAAAGTAAAACATTTTCAGGTTTGGAAACTATCCCTTGACTATAAAAACCAAGTATTTTACAGATATCCCATAAAAAGTTGAAATATTAGATTTTAATTTCTTTAATGTAATAATAATTTCCTTCAGCTGCGAAAAATATGGCAAATTCTTTTCCTTTATCCAAGAGCATAAAAATCGGAATGAGGACATTTACTTTGAACAGGAGTAACTTTTTCATTCAACAATTTGAAACTGAGGACGATAAAATCTAGGAAAAGACATTCCATTTACCTTCATTTCCGGAGCAAAAGTTAAAAGACACATTCTAAAAACTTTTCTATAAATCTTCAAAGACGGACTGCTGTAATACAAATTTTGCCCCAAAGATTTTTTTCTTTGTGAAATATATTTTACTCCATATTACTTCGCATCAATAAAGCAAAACTTTGAACTTGTACAAATCTTATTTTCTCCCTGCACCTGAAGCTACGCCATTTTAAACTTTTAACTTTTGGAATTCGACTGTACCCGAATTTGGTGGGAATGGAATTCTATTCTTGTTTTTGGGGTATGTTTGCGTGAAAAAGTGGGAAAAAGTTTCCAAAAAGGGAGGGAAGGGAAAGGAAGAAAGAGTTTGGAATCAAACGGACCAATAGTAATGCGTTTAAAATGAGTTTTAAGGAGGACCGAAAGAAACCGAAATAGAAAGAAGTCTAGTCTGTTAAATTTTACAAGAGATGAACAAGTTCAGATCATGAAGAGTTTTTTTCCTTTCGGTCAGGTGGTATTGTTGAGTGCATTTTTATATGGCTTATTATAAAAAGAAGACATCTGTTATATTATATATATATATATATATATTATTTTTTTTTGCTCGTTGTATTTACATGATATGAAAAACCATGGATAACAAAACCGTTTGTAAGAATTTGCTATTCATAGATTAAATGCTACCAAGTTTAACTTCCGCCGTCATTAATAATTCAGACAATTTTAAAGATGGGGGCAAATATATTAATTATCAATAAGAGACAAAAATAGATAGGAAGTATATTAGACTAGAAGCTTACAGTTTAAAGGGTACTCATTACAGTTTTCATATAATTCCGATAAACACAATCTTTTTCAAAACGAAATGTTTTAAGGTTTTACCTGATGTGTCAAATTAGCCGTCAACATAAAGGTTACGAATAATTCATAGCTTTTCATATTTTCTGTGACATGTGGTATTGAGTTTTAAATGAGCGTTAAATATTTTTGAAGTTATTTTCCCAATTGTAACATTTGTTTTCAAGAACTAAAATTATCATATCATCAGTTTGTGTGGTATTCAGATTGGGAATTTTTCTCAATAGTTATGTTTTTCACAGAAGGCCTTGAAAACGTTTTGCATTTCTCTTTGCATTTGTGATAGTTGGTAACATATCACAAACTATCGTTGATGGCAGAGATTGAGAGCATACGATAGGTAAATGTGCATTATCAGCATCACGTGCTAGGAAACTTTAACCTTGCTACTCTCTGCCCAACCATTAATAAAGCAATCGTAATGTTTGATCTCTATATCAATACACATATTTAAATGAAGATCAGGAACTAAATAAGTAGAATCATAAATGTCTTGCATTTCATAACAAATATATTCAGTAAAATATTTTCTCATTTCAAGCCTCATAAAAATTATTTGAAGTATAGAAAATGTGATCTTTGCAACGCAGAAGAAACTGACATGGTTGATCTTTCTTGATGCTTTTAAAAATGTTTTCCGTTTTCCTAGACAGGGCCAATCTATATATATAAGTTGCTAAGCCGACTTTTTGGGCAATCCGTGAGAGAAAACTACTGCATCAATTTACTTCATTTTGGTCTTAAACGAAAGATTGTAATCGTAAATGAAAGATTTGTCAAATTTGGTTTCTGTAACCGCAATTTCTATTAATTACCGATAATTTACAATTAAAAATTGATTTCTGCGCATGCTCAGTGGCATGTTTAAATCTGGCTTTAGAAACTCACTGTTTCTGCGAATGTTCACTGAAGTGTTTTAATAATAAACACGTTTATTCCGAGGAGTCTGCCTAGATTTCTCTCTGCCATTTTTAATTTTATGATAATTATGTTTGTGACATATAAGATTAAACCTGAGGGAAATCGTTTATTTAGCGCTGATTAATTAGCGATAATTTACAATTTAAAAAAAATTGCTTTCTGCGCATGCTCAGTGACATTTTTGAATCTGGTTTTAGATACTCTCTAAGCACGAGACCGCTGAAACACATTAATTTGTTTCTGCGCATTATTATGATTTTAAACATTTGGCAATGATGTGTTGAGTATGATTTGTGTATTAGTACATTTATTTACTATCCAGCCGTCATGTCTTGACGGGTACCAACTAGTATTTCATTTAAACTGCATAAATATCTTTGCATCTTTGGTTGATTAATAATACGATCAGATAGTGGTTTGCTTTGAAGGATGGTGTTCCTGCAAAAATTCTTTACATATTGTATTAGAGAAACATATAAAAAATTAATTTATGATAATATCCTAAATAATTTAAATTTTTTTTGTGTATTATAATTCAAAAGTTTAGAAGCGTCAGATTTATAATGCATTTTTTTCAGAGAATTAAAAAAAAATATTTAAATATTACCACCTCCTTTCAAACTGAAAATTTTGGTCTTTCTTAGAAAACCAGTGAGTTTCAAATTTATTGAATAAATTTCAATAACAGAAAGCTCCGATTAATAAACTTTTACCGGTTAGGTTTTTGTAAGCGATTTCTAGTCATTTTTGTTACTTTTGACCTGTCATGGATACAGTAACCATATGGTTTTCGCAGTTTACCAACTAGGTATAAGTAACGCACAATCACATCCACTTTCTCCTCTTCCTCTTATTTTGACCATGCAACAGCTGGAATCCGACAGCTAACAGCTGTTGCCTTTCTTGCAAGGCACCCTGCGTCAACACCTTGTTGGACGTTGGAAGGGGAGGAATAACGTCTCGTTGAAAAGGAAACGTCGTCGTCAATTTGTGGGTTCTCGAATCTTTCTTCGCATCGTCACCCTAGGAGAGATAAGATCCAGCGAGGAAGCTTTAGAAGTGGATATTTGAGATTTCACGCTTGTTGTGCAAGAGAACATGGGACTTAACATGGGTAGATATCGTTAAGCCGGTCTACCGCAAAGTTTTAAAACAGTATATATATCCATCAGTAGGAGGAATAACAGTACTGATAACTTAGACTGTTTTCAAGTAGAGGCTCTCTTGTTCGGGGCAGCTGTCATATAAAAGATTCTTCCTCTATGAGCATACTTTTTTTCGTAGAAATTATGTACAAAGTGTTTCTCGGATTTTATTTATAATACAATTAAACTTTCTTTTGGGCTGAAACTTCCTTTTGCCGTAGCAGAAGATCTTAATATACGTTATTTTACTACGCCTTTAGTTTTCTTTAAAGTGCTATACAATCTTTTAAGTGTTATCTAGCTTTTCTAATTTTTGTCCTAGTTAAAAATAATTTCGAATTTTTCTTGAAAAGGGAAAATCTTAAATCCAGGAATCAGAAGGAAATTATGCCCCATTAGTGTTAGCTGTATATTCCAGTTTACCGATAAAAATGTGCTGTACTTTACCCTTTTTTTTAACTTGTAAATTATGACCGAATCCTCGTATAACATAAAAGATACAGAGACTAGATTAAATATTTTAAATATGCTTTTCAGCAATCAAAATTTAAAAATAAATATAGCAATAGAATAAAAAATTAACTGGATTTTAGAAAATGAGAGAAAACTTGCTATTCAATTGAACAAAACATTTATAGATTAGAAGTTTGGATTTTGATACCATATGAGATAGTTCCTCTTTATTACGATGATTCTTATCTTAAGTATTATACATCTGCTACTGCCTGATTTGAATGCTTAATATAAAGGTTACTTACCTCAAATATGCTAAAATTTTTCCTCCTAACTATTCACAAACACGTAGCTTTAATATTGGTCCAAAATTTAACATTTTTATACCAAAAATATTTTAATTTACAAATATTGAAAGGATGACTTACAATTATGGAATTTAAATTACTTTAATAAAATAACTATTTTAGTTGTAGTAATAACATGCTGCCTGCATCTACCAATAAGTGTTTTAACAATTCTCCCGTTGACTTTATCATACGGTTTAAAAAAGAAACCACTTTACTCCCACGTCTATGATGTAAGTGCTCCAGTTGGTATGTCATATACAACTCATTGTATTGTATCCTAAAATTTAATTTAAAATTATGATACAAAAACAGCTCATGTGTCGTAATTTAAAAAGCAAAATTTTAGGTTTTTTTTTTACAGTTATGTTACAATAAGGAAAAAAATATCCGGTAATTCAACTTTTGCGACATTTAATACTTTTCTTGAGTAAACCAATATGCATTTTGTTACAAGTAATTTACTCAGAGTTCACAAAGAGAAAAAAAAATCACGAAGGACGCTTCTAATTTTGGAGCCAGCTCTAAATGGATAAACCTCTTAAAAATGAATCTTTTTTTAGAGTTCTCCCCGCTTCGTCAAACGCCGCAATAAAACATCAAAAATTGTGTTGATCTTGCAAAGTGAGGAACGTTATGATGCGAAAATGGAAAAAGAAACTTCTAGAACACACGACGTCCCTTTTTACAACGTGAATTATGGAGAAAGAAAATACGCCGTCTAAAAAAAAGTCCCGTACAACATCGCAAAAATAACACAAACAGTGGATATTTTCACGCGTTTCCCATTTATAATGATTTAACTTCGGAAGGGATAAGGCAAAGGATTCTTATCTTTAAGAACATACCTCTTTTTTCTTTTCGCAGCTAATTTAACGAAGTCCATAACAGATGTTAAAAAAGAAACCCAGTTTGGATGAGCCGAGCACAGATACCAGATAAAGCTCAAGACACCAAGACTTGTGTAACACATGTGACTTATTCTAAAATTAAACTCTGAAAAGATCCCGTTCTTTGACACGTGCGAAAAACATGTACTTTTGGTTTTAACTTTTTATTATCTTTCAAATATTTACGCTAAATGAAACTAAATACACTGCTATAACACACGTATACTTTACACAGACATGCCGATGGACGGAGAGTTTATTTTTTTTTTTAAACCCTGTCAGCGAAGCGTTTTGAAACCGATGAAAATGAATGTTTTACAATGAAGACCTCTATGGAGTAAATAAGTTATTTATTATGCTTGCTTTTCATAGTTATTGGGACAGGAATTGTTTTAATTATTAATTTATTTCATTTTTAATTGGGGAAAAATTAGATTTATATTTTATTGTAATATCACTACATACTCAAGTATATTAGTGTAAAATTTTAATACAACCAGATCCGATGCATTGAAATTTCATCCCACTAATATACATGCGCTTCATTCAAAAATCCCCACATCTTAATATATATATATATTTTCTAACATTATGGAAAGCCATCGCATAATAAATTTTCATAACTATTTTTATCGCTTTTGGTTTGCTCTTTCTCATTCCTCTTCTTGGTTTGTTTCCCGTTACTCTGTTTTTTCCTCTTTTCCTGTTTCTAGGTTAAGCAATTTCCAGCATTAACAATTTTTCTTTTCTGCAATTGGGATCGTCCTCACTGCACGCCTTTAGTATTGTTTGCTCCGAGAGTGGTTTATTGCTTAGCTTCTGAGGAACACTGGATCGGCTTTAGAAATCCGAACTTTATAAGTTAATTTTTTTTTAACGTACGATTATGTTCCTCAATAACGATCCTCCGGAAAGAAGAGTCCAACCTGCGTCGCGAGTTATAATTTTGGCAGCCCGCAAACCTAATAGCAGTAAACAGTTAAAGAAAAAAGTACCAAAATGCGTTAAAAAAATGAGGTAAGCAACGATAAGTAATCCTACGTTAACAACCCGCGGTAGTTTCATTAGAAGAGACTACCTAAATTTTTTTATAACGTTTTCACCATGAATTTATTAATGTTTTTCCACAACTTTCATATCAACATGTATATTGTTGGCATTTGAAAATAAAAAAAAGCATAGCTCACCATTTGCAAGTTGGTTATGGTGGACTTATAAAAGACTTCTACCTTTTTAAAATTGTCTTAACTTTTATAGAGAATCTATGCTCACTTCTACCCAGACCTGGGTGTATATAATTTGAAGTGGCTCTCTATTTGAATTTGAACCACACACAGTTTATACATGAAACAATGTTTATTGAATTCGTTGCACATATAATTGGCTTTTACAGCAATAAGCATACGTACACTTGTACGGAATATAAATACAGCTTTCAAGAACAATATATTTTCTATACTCACGAACAGTAAGTCAAACCAGCAGTACTGCCACGTAAACTTCTGGCCCGCTAAGCACTAGCGCAGGATAACACCTTTTCAACCTTAACAACCTTCTCTTTTTCTTATTAATGAAGCTGCGTGGTATTTATACTAAGCGCGTATGCCGAAATTAGCATATCTAAAGCAGCTTCTTTAATTCACTCAAAAGTTCGATTCTTGTGAATCGAATCTTGTGTATACCTTACACTTTTAAACAAAACTTCATCTGTTAACTAGCTGTGTTTTGTAAATATATCGTTCACCTATTCATATTCTAAGTTTAAATTTTTATACCATTACAAATGAAAGAAAATTCTTATAGATTTTTCGATGGAAACTTTTCGAGACAAATAATTTGCAAAAAACCTTTTAAATAACAGAAAACTTCTTAGAATTGTTATGATTATCTATTTTTTCAGTGTGTTTACAGCATATATTATTTAGACTAAATAAATCTACTAAACAGTCGCTTGGTTCGAGAACTATGATCATCTTACTGATGGGAAAAGATATAATGGGATGCAAGAGCTTTTCATAAAGAGAGATCTTTTAAAACTAGAAGGCGAGAGGAAAGTTACAGTATTTTTAACAAAAGTAAAAAGTAAAAAAACAAAACTATTTATTAAACTTTTCACATTACATTTTAATTACACACTATATTTTGTTATAAGTAAAATATACTTTTCTTTGTTGAATGGACGATTAATAGAAAAATATCTTTCTAAGTTAAACGAGCAAAACAGACGCTTTATCGTAAATATCACTTGTAGATAAAAATACTCAAATAGACTGAAAACAAAATTTTATTTTACATGCGAACGACATTATATAAAATAACGGAATTCATACTTTAAAAGATATGTCAAAATTTCGATAACTTTTCCGAAAAGTAACCCCGCGAACAATGCTTGTCATCTTAAAACCTCAGTGGATTTCTCGGAATATTAAATGTTTGCAATCTCATTGTTTAGCGGAGCATCAAATTGCGTGAAATGTTTCAACCCGGAGATTTTAGAAAGGCCGAGAAAATCTCAAATTCAATCTTCTCCCAAAGAATCCCGTCAGAATTCAATCTGGAGAATTGTGCCGAGCAAAGTCACCTATCGTTGGAGACATAGGAAGCCAAAAGAGATAAAAGTTGCTCTCTTATCTTCGCAGCTACAGAATTGTGCGTTTAGCCGCCGCTTAAAAGCCCGGTTACAACACCATAAAAGGACATCACCGGGATAAGATAAGACTAACACCCTCATCTAAAGTGCAGAGGAATACTTTACAGGACAAGTTGAACACTTTGACCGGCAAATTAAATTCCTTCCTCGATTTTCTTAGCTCATTTTCCTCTCTAAAGCACCTTTCTTTACTTACAGTCTCAAAATAGTCCAGTGTTAGAGACTTGTATTGGCAGTATGGCTGTTTTTTATTGCACTGATAATGATATTTCTTTGAAAAATCTTATGTATAAGCATGTTTATACTTTGTGATTTTAAAAAGGAAACTGTCCGAGTTCTCAACAGTGAAATACGGGTGAGTTGAAAAAATGCTCAGGTCAAAGTACTTGTAAATATTTTCAGATGGTGAAGAAGTTTGAATTAAAATTGCACCGATTATAGATCTAGCTGTTGATCTACAAAAAAAACTGGAAATTAGCATCCGTTTCAGATATGAACGCATTTAAAGACGGTTGCAATTACTTGTCACAAAATGTTGAGTATGAAAGAGTTAGAGAAATTCATAGTAATAAAGTCTTGTCTACTGCGAATTCGATATGTTCACTATTAAATGGAAACTTTTTAAATTTAATTTTTAAAATTTCTCTTTGAAGCAGGATACTCGAAGAGGGGCGAAAAAAATTATTTGATCTAATTTTTTGACGCTTTAGATCAAAAATTCCTACAACAGCATTATTAACCTTTCATCAGTTTTACTCAACAAGATTCAAGAATATATACTCTTTGAACTGCTTAGTATAAGACAGTAAACTAGATCCAGAGTACTTGGTTTAAAATACTAAACCAAATACCCTAGGGCTAGTATTAGAAGCTGATCGAGAAAATAACGTTAAAATAGTATTCGTTTTTTATATGTATGAGAAAAAAAAATTGTGTTGCTTCCGCATTCGGAAAATGTCACGAGCCATAAGCCGCCACGATTTTGATCGTTAACAAAAGGGATCGCATTTCGTGTCTACGCCGGGTATGGAAATGTTTAATCTGTAGGATGAAAAGTCTCTCTGTGCTGTTTGTAGGGGTGGGAGAAGGTTACGAGCCCCCAGTTAGACCGAGGCCCTAGAGGGTGCTCGGTCTAATTTCTGGCATTTCCCCCATACAAGGGTTCCTCAGCTTATAGCGACAAGTACGACAGAGGTGACTACATTAGGAGAGTGGACGATTTCTAATTTTTTACTATTGGCTGACTCAATGCCGCACAGTTTAATGTCAAATTAGGCATTCCAGTTAATCTAGAAACTATAGATCTGAGTTTCGAACCCATAGTGTGTTTCCCTGCATGGTATAGCCGAGAATTACGCAAAAATTCCAAACATGTAACTTCTCCAACTCTTTTTCATCTTACTGACAAAAAGCTAATAATTTCAGCCTAATATAAACAACCAGCTCGGATATGCCATTCCGATGAAACCATACTGAGGTCGAAATCTAGATACATGTCCTTTGCGTACGCTGGTGACGCCTAGTTTTGCTTTAGTTTATCTGCCTAACGGAAGTTTGCTTCATGTAATTTTTTTCAAACATGAAAACTCTTCATTTTATCTGTTTATTATCAGACAGAGGAGGACTAGTTTTCTACATTTTCTATCCTTGCGATAAAATTACATTCCAAAATTAGACTAGAATGAGTCTACCATAAAGACAACAGATAATGTAGGAATCTCTTTTGCAATCATTTTACTGCTTACTCTAAATCTTCTCAACACGAGTTAGCGTCATGAAATGTTTCCTGGTATTATGAATGGTTTCATAAATTTTATTTTATCTTTGATATAAAAAACTCATTAATCCATGCAAATGAATGTAACAAATGATAGATGTTACGAGAGTTGTAAAATGCAGACTGGAATTTTTCTTATCTGAAACAGATGAAAATTTAGCTTTTATTGCAAGCGTAGATAAAGTGCAGACATGAGAATGCTACACAAAATTATACATTAAAAATTATCATATGGAAACATTTTATTTTAATGAATAAACTTTTACCTGCGTTAAAACAATTTTCCAAGAAGTTAAATTCTTATCGGGATATTTAAAGAATGTTATACTAAAATTATACTTAGAGAAAAGGAGCATCATTTATAAAAGTTATCTTCTTGCTTTCTTCCAACACAATTAATTACAAGCGAAGTCATGGTATTATATATATATAACAGAGGGTAACATTTTGAAAAATTTATGTTTCCGGGTTTTGAGCTATTTAGAAGTTAAACACTGTTCACATTTACATTTTAGAAATGTATAGTTATCGAAAATTATCGATAGTAAAAAAAATACAAAAGTTCTCAGAACGTATGCTAATCATACGCGAAGAATAGAATATATTGATTATATTCTTAATGGATTTTTCAAAAATATAGTCAGAATATTCTGTTCTAAATATTCTTAAATGATTTTCTTTTCACAGAACCACTTTCACAGTTATGGATTAAATTTCCAATAATCTATTGTAAGGTTTTTAATCAGTTTAAACCTTGAGTTAAAAAGTATAAAAATTGACTGACTTGGGAATCTTTGAATCTCTTCTGAGACAAATATGAAAGATATTGAAAATTGCATTGAGTAAATTATAAAAATTCACCTTTTAATCAATGAGATCGATAATTACCCCCAACAAATGGCATAAGAGGAAGTTTATTAGTTGTTTTATTATCTGAGCTGTTGAATATTTAAGTTGTATTTTTCACAATCCAAATATATTATTGGGCATACATTGCGTATTGAATATGTTAAACCTGCAAGATTATGTACATAGAAAAAAAATTTAAAATCAGGAAGGAGTAATTCAGGGGTAAATATGCCTGTTAATGCTATGTTAGCAAACTTGTGAATTAACGACTAAGTATTCTAACAAAACTCCCACAGTAAAAGGTTACTTTATTATATCAATTTTTAATTTCAGAGCAAACATCACTCCAAGCTGACTAAAGTCTTTTAGTCAAATTTTTAAGTTAAAAACAAACATATTGGTAGATGAAAGAACTTCAAAATAGTCTTCCTTCAAGCGTCTTATGTCAAATACATTTTACTTGCTTATTTTTTTCCTTTTTAACTCCGAATTCACTAAATTCAGTCCGATTTAAAAGACACACATTACATCTCTGAGCATACATACATAAACTTTCACACATATACCTTTACAGTATTTACGAGGTTATATTTACAGAACATAACAATATGGAGCAACTCTAAATGCATTTCACAGTATGTGGGACCATTGATCCTACCATTAGATCTTTTTCTTTGAATAGTGATGAAAATAAGCAGATATATATAGACGCATACACCACACCTGAACACGCAGCATTCATACATCGTCACAGAAAGAGAAAAAAAACACGAATAAGCAGTTTAACTTTAAAAGCTTCCATCTCAAAATTTTATCACAGCTCATGAATAAAAAATATTTGATTTGCAAGAAAAAAAATTGGATGGAAAAGGAAAAATCTGTATGAAGTTCCACTTTTAATGCGAATATTTTTATTTAAAGGAAAACACGAAGCGCTCTCTCTCTTATTAACACTTTTTTTTTTCTCAAAGAACAGCATCAAGGAGTTGAGGGTATTTTTTAATGGGTTCAAAGCGAGCACTTTTCCCCCGTGCTCTTATAAAATCACTTTAAACAGCGTATTGTGAAGGGAAACTCGAGAAATGACTGGAGAGTCTATTACGTGAATTCTAGGGGAACTACTTAAAATGTTTCAAAGCAGGCGGAATAATTTCTGAAACGCAGAGTTTTGAGAAGCAAGGGCGCCTTTTAATCGGTAGATGGAGCGGCGAGTGGCTAATATAAAGAATTTGAAAGTCATGAGCTGGTTTTAGTAGCGGAAAGTAGTAAATAAGTCAAAAGTATCGGATAATATTTGACAAGCTATTTTGTCAGGTTATTTGACTGCACAGAGAAAAATATAAATTATTTTACTAAACAATCCAACGTGTGTCCAAAGTCCAAACGTTATCTAAATTTTAACTCCATTATAGGAGAAATTCACATGTTTGGAGGAGTAAAACTCGAAATCAAATATATCACTTGCTAATTTTTTTTGCAATAAAAGTCGCTGACGGTGATATAAGAAAGGACCAAGATAAGTAAAGGAAAAATGTTAATTCCCCTCTCATTTGAAGCCGCAGAGGTGATTGTTATGGAGGCAAAAATGGCTTTTAAAAGTAAAGGAGAGACATTGAAAAGAGAGAAAGGGACATGATTTGAACTTGCAGATGAAATTTTCCAAACGGAAGTTTTATTTCTGTTGCAACCATATATTTTGCACACGATTGGAAGAGAAATCTTTTCGAGCTATGGTGTATAGTCTGGAAATAAGATGGCTTAATGGAAAAATGTTTCTAAGGTAGGACATGTTCTACTTTTACGATAATGTCAACATTAATCAGATAGTGTCTAAGAGAAAACTATATTTAGGTTGAGAGGAAATTCAAACAGAAAAACTATATACATCCACTAAGAGTTAGCTTTCTAAGAGAACTTTATAGGCCGAAACTTCAAAAATTTATATTATATTCTAAGAAACCTATGAAAGCACATGCAAGTTATCATCCGAGTTAATTTTAAATCATTTAGAAGTTTAAAATTTTTCATATTCAGAAACGTTACCAAACAATCAGTTTTGTTTAGTTTAAAAGAATTTCAGGTTTTAAAAAAGATAATTAATACACTCAGGCACTACATATTTCCTCATTTTTAGACAAGGGTACCTTTTCAAGAGCTCTAACTCAGTAAAAAAACTATCCCAATAAAAGAAAAAAGTTAAATAGATTTATCTGAAATTTGTTTTCTTTTAAAAAGCAGAGTGCATCATAAAGAGGTAAAAATATCAAATTTAGTTTGAAACAGTACACATGATGAAATGATAGTATTACACAAGGAGTAAACGTAGCCAGAAAAAGTATAATCTAGTCAAAACTTAAAATAATTTTTGAGGACTTTTGACAATTTTACTTTTACGAAATAAATTTTGACAACGTAACGAATTAACAATCAGATAAATTAAAGACAGTTTTTCATATCAAGGCATTGAATAATATCCTTATAAAACATTTGATCAGTGGCAGAGTTCAAGCTTTTAATGCTTGAAGCGAACTAATTTGAATCCTTTCTGCATAGTGCGATTCTTTACATTAGATCAGGATAAATGATTCCTTTTACTTTACATATTATTGATTTACCTAGCCTTTAAATCGGCGAAGGAATAAAAGCCATATTTACTTTAATTGTACTTTTGAGAACAGAATCAATATTTTCAGGCAGTGATAACCTCGACCTAAGCCTGTATTGAAAAATTAAGTCTGAAACCAAATAAACGCCTTCCAAAATTTTACCGAAAAATCACGTTTACCTTTTTTAAAAATACCTAAGATTAAAACTCTCATAAGAGAGTGCGAGAAAGCTTCTCCCCCTCCTTCCCCCCCCCCCCCACACTCTTCCATCCGTACAAAAAGCAGACTCATTTCCCCAGCACCCGAAAAAAAAATCTCCGAGCGTAATTAGAGAAAAACTCTAAAAATGGTTCAATAGTCTATTACGAGAGAAGCCATGGAAGAAATCCCTAAGCGGACGGCGTATTTCACAAATGCAATGTTAAATGTACGGGGATTTTCCCCTACGATTGCAAGACGAACTCTGAGGGTTGAAGCACAAAGTAAAAAGGGTATATGAACTTTACGGTAATCTGAAAAAAAAACATTCTCGTATTATTTATTATAGTGCAGGGATACTTGGGGAAATGAAATATCCTTGTAAAAGTCCCTTCTACGGTAAAGTATATTTTTTTCTTTCTATGGAGCCATTAATTTCCAGATTTTTACAGTATTTCTAATGGCAATCTACACTGAATTGATGCAGAAAACTGATTACAAATCAAATATGCCACTGATAAGTAACTACGTCAGTATTTTTAAACGCCGTATTATTTCAAATTATATGCCTCTGAGACATGGCTATTGACTTCAAGGGAAGAGAAGGCTCTGGTACTTTTTGAAAGAGTTTTGAGGGCTATCTTTGGTGGTGTCCTTGATAATGGTATTTGGCGTAGGAGACACAATTTTGAACCATACAATCTGTTTAAAAATGAAGACGTAGTGAAATTTGGGAAATTGAACAGAATGAGATGGGCGGGTCATCTTTTGAGAATGGATTCAGAGAGAGCACCATTGAACGTTTTTACTGCAGTCCCCCTTCTGTGAAAGACAGTGACAAAGACCAAAAAAGAGATAGAGGGACTGCCTGGATTCGGACTTTAGTGCCATGAAAGTTAAGAACTGGAGATCCAAGGTTGGTGAGAGGGTAGTTTGGGAGGCCAGGGCCCACGTGGGGCTGTCGGGCCAATTATGATGAGGATTATTTCAAATTGCTAGTTATTTATGACACCGAGAGCTTCTTCTACGTAGACAACTTTCTAGTAGATATTCCAGATTTATGTTACATGGGAACTTTACCTTCAGGACTACACTAATCTTCTTTTTAATGCAAGAGTGGGAATTAGACGGTCATCGTTCCTCGTAAGCCAAGATAAAGGAAGTGAGAGATTCTAGCATAAAGGTTAGTGAAAGGTTAGTAAAAAAGTTAGAGAATTTTTAATTTTGATACATTGGAAGATCTATTGTATTTAAATTGTCTGTCCTTAAAGGTATTTCTAAGGAAAAATGGAGTCGTATTTACGTTTAAGCATTTGTATTATCTAGCTTGACGAATGAACTTGAGCCAGTCCTGACTAGTGAACATCCAGTACTCTGAAGTGCTCTCCTCTCAGATACTTTGTTTCCGACTGAAAAAGATTTACTCATAACTTGAAGTGACTGTTTCGTCATACGAGTGACTAAACACCAGTTGACAGTTTCTTCTAAGGACTGGATACTGCTTTGAATGACCCTTAAGGGGTTTGAATATTTAACTAAAAAGAGAAATCTTCATTTACTTTCAAAAAATATTTTCTTAATATTCTTGAACGTTTCCCAGTATTTGGGATGTCAAAAGATACACAAATGTATTATCTTTTGCTAATTTCGATGATTTGTGATCACGGGATATTGATGAATTATTTCTAATATATATGTACATACGAGCTTCTAGGTACGAGCATTTAATTTTCTCTTAATTACACTTTTAAATAATATTAATATCTAATTACATGCAACACTTTCCTTTGATCCGCATTATTTTGTTAGAAAGATTAACGGTTTTTTTTAACTATTAAACAAAGGTAATACAATGATAAAAATATAAGTACTTTTGGCTCGTAATCAAAATATCTAGCAGAATTAATTCAGATAATTTACTATAAACAAACAGTTTTAGACGAAAAGGTTTAAAAATTTGTTCATTTAAAATACGCAACTCCTATTAAAAGCTTTTCTTTTTCAATATAAAAAATTCTAAAAATTTTCTAAGTTCACAATTTCCACTGTAATATCTGAAATTTATTTTAAGTTTGGTCATTTCAAGAAAAAAAAAAGTAAAGTGATATAGCGCGCCTTTTAAATGTTAAATTAACCTATGAAATTTTATTAATTATTTCAATATTTTAAGTGACTGAGCGTGCTTTCAATTTTGAATATTTAAAGTAAAGTAAAATTTGAGACATATAGAGAAGAACAAGAAGTAACTGAAAAATAAATGATGTTTTAAAAATTATTTTATTCATGTACATAGGAATCTCAAAATAGCACACTTTTAGTGAAATATTTAAATTACCTCTAAAACTTTTAATAGCAAGTCTAAAAGCAAAGAAATCAAAATATACTAAGTAACTTGAAAGCTGAATTTATAAAAGAAAATACTTTCCAGATTTTCATTTAAAAAGTTTAAGATATCAGCAAAAACTTAACGTATGCGCCTTTTCCTACATTACATACATTTAAAATACAGATAATTTCAAAAGCGAGGCACTTTTTGAGAAAAAGAAGTGCATTATTGACTGTCTAAATTGCCCCATTGCTTGGAATTTGAAGACTTTAGATGTGTTTAAGACTATATCCGATGCAGGACTACTCCCCTGAGGAAATCTCAAAGCTGCGAGAAAATTTTCACAGATCCAGCGTTAAAGATGCGACTATCCTCTTCAAATCGCGTAAAGGTAGAAACTAGGGATATTTTACAAATTGAAAGAGCAAATTCTTGATAAGAATAGGTTCTGAACACAGTTTTTGAATTTCAGAGAAAAATGACAGCCTTCAGCTAGATGTTTTTTAACGTCAATGTTACAGATATAATAAAGAGGAACAAGTTATAAAGGGAGTGAACTTCTTTGTTGTTAGTTAGCATAAGGTATAGAATATTCAATCAAGTGAATACTCGAAGATTTTATAGATTCGTTTATATCCCAAAAAGATTTCTTTCTCATCCCTTCACCTAACTCCTGTTGTAATGTCAGAATAACTGAAGTTCAGTGTCATTTACTACTCGCTTATATGAAGTGAATTTTTTTTCAAAAAACTTGCTGAAATATGCCCCTTAGGGCATACTTCGCAATATTCAATCAAACAACACTAAGGAAAAAAATTAAAGTAACCTCATAAAGTCTTCAGTTCAAACGCTTTAATATCACAGTTGATCAGTTTCGTTTTTATAATGTTGCTGAAAATCCACTCACCTGAAAAGGCATGCATTACAAAATACCCATACTCTGATATCCATTGCTGAAACACTTCTTTTAAGAGCGAAAAAAAAGGGGATTTGAATTACAGAACCTTTTTTTCCCAGACTTAACCAGGATATAAAAAAAGGGGAAAAAATCATTTCCTATTTACTTACATTCAGCTTCTAGTTAATTACAAATTTTCTCTTTCTAAACAATTTCGCGCTATCGTACATGATGAATATCCATTTAGAAATTCCTTAACAAAGATTTTCTCCGTTTTAGATTCTTTCTTAGGGTAATGGTTCACTATTTGGCATAGGATACGGGTAATGCTGTATATAAAAAAATGATACTTGAAAACTAAAACAGGATGCAAAACTTTCAGTTTCAAATAAGTGCATTTTTCTTTTTTCGATGTAAAGAGCTTCATTTTGCTCCTTACTATAGAAAATTCTTACCTTTATAAATACCCTTTATATTGAAAATTCACTAGCATTAGCTTCGTGTTTGAATAATAATAGAATTATACCATATTTCACCATATTCTATTTACATATACACATATATATACACAACTAAACCGTTCTTTAACAAATCGTGTTGTTGCTGTTGCTTATGCCCAATGGCAGGTATGTGTTCCAGACTAGGGCCATATAGACTTGCGAGCTGAGAGGTGCGGCTCCGGTTTCGAATGGCACCACAAGGGTCGGGGTCCGACTTAGCCAGGTGCCACCTCAATTTTGAGCGAGTGCCCCCAGGGGTGACATATGGGGGGGGGAATCATACTTTCCCCAACCACGTACCTCAAAGAAGGACTTTCTGGTTGGTTAGTGTTTAATGGCGTAACGTCCAGAAAGGACATGCTGCGCCAAACACATGGTGAAATCCGAAATAAACATATATATAATTCAGCATTTTAAGTTATCCATCAAAACGATGATAAAATTATAGACTTTTAAAACCACGAAGACGTTGCAAAATAATGTGATAAATGTAGTAAAAGAACTTTCTGGACTATGGATTTAACATGCCCATATCCGGCGTAGACACGAAGGTATTTAATGGCGCTTGTCGGCATTCGATCCGAGCACCCACAGTACCGCAAGCCAACACGTTACTACTAGGCTACCTTTGGACCTCATATTATAGTAATGCTCATATACAAACATAAAAATGAAAGTAAAAACTGCCCTGGCGGGTGGCGATTCGATAATTCGCATTTCTCGTACTATCAACACAGCATTCGTGAACTGTCATTAATTACGGATATGCCTAAGTTAGGGATGGATAATTGTTTTGGCTTAGGGGCCGCTTTGTGGAAACGGAGGTTAGCGGAGGGCCGCACCTTTTAAAAGTATTGCATTTATTAGTTAACTTTGCATTTCAGAAAATGTATATATTGTATCATAAATATAAATAAATAAAAATAAAATATTGGCACTTTTTCTGGCTGTCTTAGAGTTTTTGGCTAACTTTGGCACTTTTTCTGGCTATCTTGGCAGGCCACAAAAGAAAATCTGTATCGGACCTCAATTTGCCCACCCCTGGCTTAAGGTATAAAAGGTGAAAATATCAAAGACATTACACGGCACAATTCTTTTGTAACCTCGAAAGAGATACACAGTATATATGTAGCATTAGAACTGCAAGGCTTAGTTCTTAAATATCCACCTGTATCTGATTGGAGTACGCGAATGGAATGTAAGAATGTAAACTCTTACATTACACGGGTTATTAGTAAGCGGATTTCCTTGCGGAAAATGCCAATTTCAGATCAAAACGGTCCTACGAAGATTTTTTTAATAACTTTTTGAACAGTTTTCAATATATACCTAATCTTTTATCAATATTGTGTAAAATTTTAAGAAACATTCTAAAAATACATACTTCATCATATATATATATGATGAAGTATACACACTAATCAGAAAGAAGTAAGAAATAAGTGAAGCAGTTTAATGAAATTCAGATTAGTTTCTAAAGGGACAATTTGTTGAAAACTTATTACAAAAATGTATTCGTTCAGGTAAACATTGAACTAAAATTTATAAAAAACTGAATGCTAAATGTAGGTCTGAAAACATAGCCAAAGTGACCAAATCGATTAGCTGACTTAACGAAAATGATCAGACTAAATAAATATCAGCGAGCGTAATTTTTCATGTGCCAGCATATCAGCCAACATTGTTTCCTCCAGTAGGAAGCACAGAAACCCCACGAAGTGGATAGGAAAATGTCAAACTAAGAAAAATCTTGAATGAAGACCTCAAACATTGCCATAAGGAACCTGCCGCTCCCTCACGGCTTTCGACCATAAATCGCAGGAGGAGCCCCTGTCGGAGGGCCCTAACTGGCCCCAAGAGAACCCTAGGAGGCCGGAAAGGGGAAAGGTTTTAACAACTCTTTCGGCCGCCCACAGCTCACAGTTTTTTGTGCTGTAGTTCATTATGGAAAGAGAATTACAAGCAGCGACATGGGGATTTGTTGGATGGTATATTCTTTTTTTCTTTTTTTGCTTTGCTTGGAGGAATGCAAGAGCTATTAATGGTTTGTCCCTTATATCAACTTGGGAGGGAGGGATTTGATTGTGGTAAGTAATTCGAATCTTGTTATTTCTGGGGAAAAAATTGCATTACAAAATTTTTTTTTTCGATGTTTGAAGAAATATTACGAGGATGAATTTTTGCGCCTACAACATTTTTTCTTCTTTTTTTACTAAATCAAAGAAAATTAATAAACTTAATAAAAAACATTTTAAACAGTTAAATTTTTCCGAAGTCGAATTTCTTTTTATTGAATTTCCTTGCTGTGAATTGATGAACGAAAAAGAGTGCTTTCCTTATTTACAAGCCCAGCTTTCCGCATGGGCAAGTGGGGCATTTGACCAAAATTGAAATTATGGGGCCCCCTAATTTAGTATTAAGTTGTACATATTTTTGAAAATTTGGTTTTTGGCTAATACAGTAAAGGGGGGGGGGGCAATGGCGGATACAGAAAAATATCCTGGCTGGGACAGGGGGGGGGGGGTTGCAATAACTCCTGATGGGGATCTATTTTGAATTTCAAAAGAAAATTTCATGAATTTATTTATTAACATTAAAAAGTAAATTGATTAACACTTATTAATTTTTCTTTCAAATTTTTGACTTTTTGGTCGATAATTTGGGGAGGGGCACGTGCCCCCCTCTTGATCTGTACTTCGAGGAGGCCCCCAAAGTCTGCTTCTCCCAGGGCCCCATTGGCTCAAGTCGGGCCCTGCTTATTTATATTGCCATCAAATCGTTAATATTCTGCACAATACAAAATTGGCAAATTCTAAGCTGTGAATCAAGAGTTCAAATGCATCAGAATTAAATTGGTTTTATCAAAGAAAACACACTTTTTCCTAGCATTAAAATGTCGCTATTGTAGTTCAATTTGTAACTGAAGAGGGCGTTGTGCCGAGGAGCATTAACGGCTTAAAAAAAAAAAAAAACAGTTTTACACGATATATTATCCAGTGATCAGACAGTTCTGCGATTTTATATAACCGCTTCTCAGAAGTTAATAATGATGTGGTACACGCTGTTTCTTTTT
Source organism: Dolomedes plantarius (assembly GCA_907164885.2). Classification (NCBI taxonomy): domain Eukaryota; kingdom Metazoa; phylum Arthropoda; class Arachnida; order Araneae; family Dolomedidae; genus Dolomedes; species Dolomedes plantarius. The sequence continues at coordinate 172,308,001 of OU015493.1, forward strand.
ATCTCTTTTAATTTTAGAAAACTCGATAACAACAATTCACCCTTTCATCTAGTGAAATATATTGCTGCTAGCATTGAAATTCTCATAAGGTGGAAATTCAGCCGCCTTATCCCGGTCCGTCATGCATATTGAATTCCATATATGGGCCGATTCGGGAGGGTAGGAAGGAGAGAAAAAAAAATCCAGAAATCCTATTACTCCTGGAGGGGGGATGCATGCGACATCGAAATGGAATAAAAGGATAAAACTGTCTCAGTTGCAAGAAATCTTCTATTTGGGGTGCAGTCAAAATTCGAAGAAAAATGATATAGCCGCGCTCGACGATTTAAAATTGAATTTCCGAACATTTTACACTCAGAAACAGACGAGACCCCCCTTCTCCCCTTTAGGAAAAGAAATCGCTTTTCGATAAATTAAACCCCCTGCCACCCCCTTACAAGCACGTGACAAATGCTCGTGGATCAAACAAGGTCCCCGGACCAATCACATTAAAAGCCACGAGCTGAAGGGCCCCGGTAAAAGAAAAATAAATAACAAAAAAAAAAAAGTTGACAAGCAGCCAAAAATTAAAAAGCTCGGTATATATATTAGACCTCTCAGCGAATGCGGGGAAAATTAAAACGTGAGGGTGTTCGGAAGCCTTGTTCAGGGAATTGGGAGTTACCGGAGTTGTGTTGGCAATGAAGTGTGGTGTCTATAGTTTCAACAAGGTTCAGTTCTGATTAGCGCGGGGTAGGCTTCCACGTAAGAGAGGAAGAACACTTCAGAGTGATTTGCTACGAAGTGTTTTCAAAATTAATCAGTTGGGGCTCGTTTGATCAGACTTCGAAGCCAATTTTTTGGGTACATATTTAATATATGTTTTGAAAATTGCTTCAATTCTGTAGTTTTATAGAAGATAGACAAAAGAACTATGCTCTGAGAAGTTAGATTTTGAGGTGGCAGATTATAGGTTTGAAATATTTATTTAATAACGAGATTAATTATATTAATCTCGTTTTTTTCTGATAAGAAAAATCCTCACAAATTATTGTACATATGTTAGATTTGGTCGTATTGTAGAGAATTAAGGAGGAAAAAGGCTTTATAAATGCGCATATGTTATCAGGTTTTATATTAGGTTCAAAAGACGAAATTATGGTGAACAGTTGGTGACATATTAATTACATAACTGTTAGTATGCCAGTTTTATTAGCTGGACTTTTCGTCAATTACCTGGTGAGGGTTTTGGTTGAATATTTTCATCATATAGATTGAAATAAACTGAAAATTTTATCACTTTGATCGAAATACTTTAAAATGATAATGTTAGTACTCAGTTTTGGTAGCATATTTTCATCCATTGTTAACTAAAAATTAATAAGCTTCCACATTTAAGACAAGTTTATACAAGAAAAAAAGCGTGATAATTTGGATGGAAATTTTTAATGCACACTTCTAAAAGACAAGGGCTGTATAATAAACATTTGAATAAAACTATAGACGTCTACATATTTCATGATTTGCAATCATACTTCCATTCTCTTGAGAGAAACTTAAACATTACTTGTTATAGAATAAAAGTGAAAGTATGACAAGTTAAACTATGAATTTGTATGAAATCCTTTCTTTCAAGGGCAGTACATGATATAAGTTTTGTAACAATCCCACAGAAACTATTTCAGATATGGCAAAACACTCGTTCACTATTTCGGATCACTATTTCGGATATGGCAAATCATCAAAATCACTTAATTTTCTTTGACAGATAATTTTTAATAAAATACCTTCCTTTTAAAAAGTTCAAATGGAGTCCTATCCAGAGGTCTGGTTGATCATATATAATTGGATCACCATTCCCGATACAACGTCCAGGAAAAGTCTATTCATTTTTTCTTTTTTTAAAATTAACGATTCATTTTTACTGCTTTAATTGATGTCACCCAGTTTCTGAAAACAATTTTCCCGTCTGAAGTCCCACTAATGAATAAATTGAGTCGTGAAAGGATCCGTATATCATTACTTCCGTTCACGTCACGAATATGTGTATGACTGATTTAAATTCAGCTAACCCTAGGCACAGCATCTTTAGAACCATTCTGCCGATGTTTTAAAATCAATTTAATAACTGTTAAAAGATTTTTCTGACAATCGAGGAAAGAAACATGCTAAATATTTTTATTTTTTGTTTTATCAGCTTCGCAGGAAAATCATTTTAGCACTTAACAATGATTGTACTAACTTGTGTTTCAACTGTCAAAAGATTTTTCCGACAATCAAAGAAACATGATATCTATCATATATATATATATATATATATATATATATATATATATATATATATATATATATATATATATATATATTATCGCCTTCACGGAAAATAATTTTATCACTTATAATCATTGTGCTAACTTGTGTTTCACCTGTCAAAAGATCTTTCCGACAATCGAGGAAAGAAACATGCTAAATATTTTTTTCTTTTATCAGCTTCTCAGAAAATCATTTCAGCACTTCTGAAATTAGCGCGTTATTAGGTTTTAAAAGGATTTTTAGTAACCCAATAAAACACGTCATCCGAAACTAAGCTATTTTCCCCTCTTGAAATTCATTTACGCAGATCGTGAAATGTTTGTACTTTTTTTTTTTTATGACGAGCTCTTCCCCGGGGGGGATCCCCATAAAACAACCAATTCAACATGCATTTACCCAACCCTTTCTCATCGCCGTTAAAAATTTGATTCAGGGGGCTGCGAAGGGCACGGAAGGGGGCAAAGGGACACGCTAATGAAATAGCGTCACAGCACAGCCACGCTTTTTGATGCTTATCTGAATTGCAATCAGGCCCCCCTTCATTACACTAACAGGATGGGGATGCCTGAAAAGTCCCAGTGGGGTTTATATGTCAGTAGCGCTCACACGAGATGTGTATTCGTGAAATGTGCAGGTAAAATACGGGCTAATGCAGGGAAGTGGAAAAGATGCAGCTGCAGTTGGTTAAAAAGGCGGCGGGCGTTACGGCGAAATGCAGAAATGTAGATTAGCTTTATATTTGATACTTCATTGAAAATTCGTAAAAATTTTCAAGTTTGTTTTGATGTAAAACTTTGAAATGTTGTAATGATGGGATTCCGAAATAAAATGACTAGAATGCTCGCTAGGAATCCTGCTCTACCGCCAATTTTCAGCTAGAAATATTTTGTGCTCGAGGCCTACAATGAATTCTAATTTGTTAACTCAGTATAATACACAGAAAATTAAGTAAATTGATTCATGTATATGTATGTATGTGTGTGTGTGTGTTTGTATTTTTTATATATATATATATATATATATATATATACACACACACACACAGTGGAATCTCGATCTATCGTTTTTCAAGGGACCGATTGGAATGAACGATAAATGCGAGAAAACGATAGATGCGGAAACATAACAAAGCAATATGATCGTTGGGAACTGGATAAAATGAACGACACATACGGAAAAACGATGGATCCGAAAACGATCGATCGAGATTCCACTATATATATATATATATATATATATATATATATATATATATATATATATATATATATATATATATATATATGTGTGTGTGGGGGGGGGGAAGGAAATGAACGGGACAAAGCGATATATGAATAAATAAAAGAGACTCATTTTTAATTGATATTCACCGATTAAGCCTACTAGCTAATGACTCATATATATTTATATATATATATATATATATATATATATATATATATATATATATATATATATATATAATAAATTAAGCAGAAAATGATATTGCAACTGAGGATTTTCTACGCTTAATATATAACAGTAAATGTGAATATTAAGTTTCTATTTTTTGAATTATCAATACACTGCTTTACTTGGGAGAATTAGCTATTAAAGTGTGTAATAAAACTCGAAGAACTATTTCTATCGATTCAGTAAAAACAATAATAAAAAATTTCTTTTTTAGAAGTTTAAAAATTGAATTTTGATGGAACCAATATATTATGAAAACAATTATTTTGAAAAATAGTCAAAATATCGGGAAAATATTAGGCCAGTATAGGCTATATTAACAGTTTATTTGTCATGAACTAGAACGATTAAACAGCATTAACATTAAAGAACAGAAAGTAAACATTTTCTGGTTATATGTAGGCTGCAAAAATAAGTTATATTACGATTCATACGTATATCACGATTGCATGAAATGTAAAAATATAATGTAGAGAATAATGCATACTTTTTGCGTTTTAAAGATTTTTTTTTTTGAATTAAAAAGTAAAAAGCTAAGAAAAAAATGCTGTCCAAAATCATCATCTTTTTTTTCGGAAGTAAAAGTCACGTCTCTCTCTTTGTGCCAAATTCTTGGCTTATAACTTATTCGAATACATTTAAAAACGCTGAGTAGTTATAAAAATGGAAACACAAACAACGCGTCTCAAATTTCTAGAGAAATAACGTTAGTTTTATAGCAAATCTCCTCCTAGCCCAAAACACATCATTTCTCTTTCAAAGAAATCTTATTTTAGTTCTTTCCTAGAAAATGTATTTAAGTCGTATTCTATTTATTTTGATGCTCTATACTGCACGTGTATAAACTTGATCTGAAATTTATTTAAAAAAAAAAAAAACCTTTCACTGAAATAAATTTGACAGGGAAAGAAACCTTTTGAACCCCGGATATCTTTGCTGCAGATTTCGAAAGACACTGGAGCTTTTAAAGAGGAAAATAGCATTTGCTGTAATTTTTTAGTCTCTCTAAAACTTGCTAACGTTCTTAAAGTTCGTATTACAATTTCATTCGGAAGGAAACGTTCTTTCAAGGGGTGTTTGAATGCGATAGTAGTTTAGTTTCATGACTTGCGATATTATGAGTTCAGTTATGTTAAATAAGTTATAATACTCAAAGGTTATTTACAAGTAATAAGACTTAAATAATAACGTAACATAATTTAAACTCGAAACTCGGATGATATGAAATTCTATGATAATTCTCGATTTCTACAAATACAATTTTCTACTTTAGGAATAACAGGACACTTTTGATCGTTAGGTTAAGCCGTGTTAATAGTTATCAGTGTTTCTAATTAGGTAGAAAGCAATTTGATTTAAAAGTAAATAACGTCAATGAATGTTTTGGCGTGCGTTTGAAATGGAGATGTCTTCTAGCATCCCCAAGCCAAATGAGAAAACAATCGTTATATTGTAGTGTTTTAAATGAACATTAGTACCTAACACTTTAAAAGCTCCGTAAAGGGAATGTTAAGTAGCATAATGTTTATGTTTTTCTGTAAGTCAAAGGTTTTCCGTAAGTTGATATCTTAATAGTTTTAAAGAACTTCCAATATTATCTTGCAAATATTCTAAGGGTGAGTTGCTATCATAGTATTCCTCAAAATTTGTTCAATAGAGAGCTGTAAATGTTACATATCGAAAAACATTAGTAACGTACATTTGATCATATAAAAAATTAAGGCATTTTTCTTCTATCCTCCGATTATCAAAATCCTTGGTCTGGAGTGAAAGCAGAGTTTAAAATTTCTTCAGATTTTAAATCCTTTCTATTTAAACAGTAAACTTCTATGGCATACTGTTTATAATGTCTGGGGTGAAATTTTCTCTCCTTTGCCCAATATGCATTAAACTTCGAAAATTAGCTCCTTTGTTTACTTTAAATACAGAAATGTCTTATAGAAAATCTTTATATGCATCAAAACGCTCTTGCCTAGAAATTAACGCTGTTTTGATAAGATGTTTGGTTTGCTAAAGATAAGATGTTTGGTTTTTTCTGTTTTCTCAAATATCAAAGAGGGAAAGAAAGTCGATGCAGTTTGGTATTTTATAACTGAAAAAAAAATACACAAATGCAGATTAACTTGTACAATTCTAAGGGGAATTCAAATTCCTTCAAGTGTAAAATTAATCTTCCCTCCTACGCGGCTTTCTACATCTTCATAGGTTTCGAAATTACTCTGAGCATAGGATTCCTTTCAAGATTCACACAGGAACAAAACATTCTAAACATCCTCCCTCAAGCTGCAGAAAGTACCTCGTTAACACCAACGGAATCTCGCTTTTTTTATTCTCTCTCTCTCTTTTCCAACTCGTAAACCATGCAACAATTTTGTTTGAATTCCTTTTTCAAATCAGACATTTGAAGCTTGGTTGAACTCTAAAAGCATTCCTTAACGAAGAGTTTTACGATACCATTCTTGAAAGTCCCCGCCTACTATTTCCTTCGATTAATGCTTAGAGCTGGTCAATGGACATACATTCATTTTTTTTTAATTCTGCTGAATAAAAAAGCTTGAAAGGTTACACATGAAAACAGATTACTCAATGTCTTACGAAAGAGACGCAATGTCACTGACCATTGCCACTTTCAGATCCGTATCATGTCAGAATAAGAAAATTGGGTGTGAAACATTTTTCAAGTTTACCGTTAACATTTATCTGATGTCCTACAAGTGGGAAGTTTACCTTTTCTATCAAATGTTTTGAGAAAATTTTAGAACGCATTCTATTATAAAACATCCTGTATACCTTACCTTTATTCTGTGTATTTGGATTAACAAATTCAAGCCAGAGTCATCAATACTCTAGAAATAGTGTTTGAAATTTGATTTAGATACAAAATTCAAGAATGCTGTAGTTAAATTTGGTTTGATAGCAGTACATTTAAGGCTACGTTGAAATTAAACAGTTTATGGCTTTAAAAATATTATATACTATATTTATATAGTATTCTAATATTTAAATCATAAGCATAAAATGTTCATGATAATTTTTGCACTACCATGTACACACATGAAATCGATCAACAAAAAAAAAAACAATTACAATTTTAGAAATCTCTAAATAGAAGCAGGGAAATCAGCTTACTTTTTAACATCGCATTGATTTCTGCGTTGAAGAAATTTAAATCAGGAAGAACCTTACCTGCAAGAAAGGAGAAAAATATATGTTTCAAATGGTACAACTCTAATGATACAATGATTAATGCTCTATTATTCAGCTTTAATACCTACATATAAAGAAGATTTCAAGAAAATGCTGCTAACATGCACTTGCTGTTACATCTGAATCTTAAAATTTTCAAACAGCAGATTCTTTTTTAATCATCATATCCGACTTAAAGAAGTTTCCAATGAGATGACTCAAATATCTGTTCAGATGTCTAGAGCGACATCTGAACAGATGATAGGTAGATACAGAGACATAGAGCGGGCAATGGACAGATAGATAAATCCTGATACTCTCACCAACCACAGGACTTACTCGTACTCTAGTACCAAACACCGGCCTTCCGGAACTTATTAACTGAACTTTTATACCCCATTATTTTAAGATATATCGATATCGGTACAAAATAAATTTCATTTCTTTATTAAGGCTGCAAATGTTCCCCCCAAACTGATGATTTTCATTTAAAAAAACCCAAAAAATTCTTGATGGTTTAGACCAGGGGGAGGGCAATTGATTTTGCCCGGGGGCCTCTTTGCATAAGCTTAGGTTAGCGGAGGGCCACATCTTTTAAATTTATTGTATCTATTAGTTAACTTTGCCTTTCAGAAAAGGTATAAATTGTATCATAAAAATCAATAAATATTGACAGTTTTTCTGGCTGTCTTGGAGTTTTTGGCTGCCTTTGGCCGTTTTCCTGGCTGTTTGGAATTTTCTGGGTGTCTTGACGGGCCGCAAAAAAATCTGTAGCGGGCTGCATGTGGACCGCCGGCCGCTATTTGCCCACCCGTGGTTTAGGCGAGTGATTTAAATTTGTGCCATGGTTCATGCAAACATCTGTCGAATAAAACTGAATCTCTCATTTTAAATTTACATAAAAAATGTTTATATCTTGGTGGAAATGACGTCATTTCAGTGCCATTTTTCGTTTTGGTCTTCTTAGGACTTTATTTCTTGTACACCGAAAATAGAGTAAATAAAGCTACAAAAAAGTGATGGGTTTACTCATTTTGTTAAATGGTTTGATAGCTTCGTTTAAATTTCTTCAAGTTTTTTGTTTAACTGTAGAGTTTCTGAAAAAAGATTATGTGCAAGAAATTGAGCATCTCGCTGTTTGCTTAGAAATTCGGAGTGAAACGAAGTCGTTCAATTCCTTCTTCTTCCCAACCACTTAATCAATATTTACCGGAAAACGAGATAAAAAAAATCGTAAATGTAAATTCGCACAAGCGCAGAAATCCATGTTACTTTTACTTCTCACAGTTAGACTTAAGATTTGGTAAAGAGTCTTCTCGCTTAGCATCGATTTGTGCGCAACAATCAAACCTGATTTTCACACGAATCACATCAGCATGCACCATTAGGCACGCGTTGAACGCAGAAAAAAATTGCTACTTCTTCTCGCTCTTCTTTTTTTCTTCCAGAGATTAATTTAGAGATAAAAAATAGCTTTAGTGTAAAGTGGCTAAGAGCTAAATTCGCGAATGTTGGGGGAGGAGGGTGGCGAGATGGAACGCTTTGCTGGTGGGTTTCGATTTCTGGAAATAAGATAAAAAAAAATAGAATGAAAAAAAGAAAAGGTTCTAACAGTCGTCGATGCATTTCGAACCGGCATCGTCACGATGCATTTTTTAATCCTTTTAAAACACTGCGAAATAGAAACTATTGCAACTAATGGACGTCGTACTGGCAATCCTTTTCTGAACGTTCCTCATTAACTGATGCGAAAACAGCATCCGCAAAATTAGAAACGAAATCATCCTTAAATGCCTGGGAGCTGGAAGTTCTCGAAGAAGGAAAAAAGGGGGCTTTTAATGGTTAGGAGTAAAACCTCTGTGTTTTTGTTTCGGTTGAGAAAAAAACAGAATTTCTATAAATTGGATGGCTCTCTTTTTTTATTATTATTATTATTATTCCACTTTCTTTTGCCGATCCAGCTTTCAGCGTAATTTAAGTTCGTGAAAGGAATTATTGCTCACGAAATTGTTTTTCGATTTTTGAAGTTCTAATCAAAAATGGCGGAATGGTTTCTTTAGGACGAAAAAAAAACTAATATCAGTGTTTAAAGCAGCAGAAATCAAATTGTGAATAATCCTTAAAAATTTGATACCTGACGCTTAATTTTCGTAGTGTAATGAATTTTATTTTGAACTAAAAAAAACATTCAACTGGTTTATGATATACATTTATTTCTTTATAAAGTATAATGAATAAATCTGTGCAGCTGAAATTCATTGAGTACGCTTCTTGGAAAATGCCCAAGTGTGAGTACTTGAAGAGTTATGAGCTCAAAAACGGTATTTTCATTGAAAACTTCGATATTCTCTTTTGAAGAGTTATAAAATCTGTCAATATGATAAAAAAAGGGCTTAAATTTTCACATGATTTAAAAATGCTATAGTAAAATTTTTTGTTATGGCATTTTATTTGTGAGTTGAGCACAGTTTTCGTTAAAATTTATATATTTTGGTAGTAAATATTTCTATAGTTGCATATACGTTCAATAATGATTGAAAAGGATTCAAAGCATGATTCCCCCCCCCCCCTCCACCAAAAAAAAAAAAAAAGGCAAGCAGCTCTAAAATACTCGGCTGCCATGAATCCAAGTTTCAACCTCTTAATGGAGTACACAGCGTGGCAGAATTTCCAACAACGTTGGAAATGTCAAAACTTCAACGGAATTGGCTCTAAATATTGCATACTGTTTTTTTTATCAGTACGATCCTATTTTGCTTGACGATGACAAAGTAAACCGGGACCTCTACAGCTTTAATCAAATTTCGAATGGATACAAACACTTGAAAAACGTGAAATTCGAATCTACAACTCTTGAACTGAAGAACCTTAGATGTTCTAATATACCATCCGTAGGGATACGTAATTTTCGTATTTACGAAATAGATGCAAATAAATACGAAATTTGCCGATATGAGCGAGTAAATGCGAAAATTTTTTTACTACTTTTCGGTGAAAACTCGGTGATAAATGACTTTTTAAGAGAAATTAGGTAATGATAGTAATTTATTAACATAATTGCTTATCTAAGACCATCCACGGTATTTAACTGAGAGATCTCACTCTCGAAATTTGCTTATTATTTATTTCTAAATACTTAAGGAAAAGAATGTAGAAACTACTACAGTGTTAGCTTTTAACTAATAATTTTGATACTTACCTAACCAAGTAAGTAAAATTGTGATTTTTTTTATTAAAGCAAAATGTTTATATATATATATATATATATATATATATATATATATATATATATATATTTGAGAATAAATGTGAAATTTTATATATTGTAATTTTTCTTTGCGACATTTCGAGATTTTTTATGTGAAATTTACGTACCCCTAATCCTCCGGTATATTAAATTTTGGGACCTCAAAATTTCTTATCCTACTTTGTCGAGGATCAACCCATCGTAATTTAATATGTCAAACTGAGAATCAGTTTAAAGTTTAAAAAATAATAACGAAATTGGCCTTATATTAATAACAAAACGAATACTCGTTTGCTTTCGCTCGCCTTTATTTATTTACACGGGGAGAATATTTGTACAACAGTCACTAGGCATGTCGAAATTCAATTCACTCCGCAGACATCTTAGTACGCCCTTTCAACAGGTACTTAAAAAGCATGGGGATGAGCTTCCATTAGCCTCAACTACCTTTTTCCATTCTGCAGAGTGCTTCCCCAGCTCCCCATTTATATTCCACGGTGACACGCCGAGACCCGAAATCACATGAAGGGACATACTTTCGACTCAGACCCCTCGAACCGAGAGGAGTGTAGGGAGAAGAGGGATAAAAAAAAATAAAGATTCGCCGACTTCGCTCCATTGCATTTTCCATTTAGGACTCCTCTTCGAAAAAGGGCGCAGGTAGCCATGTGGAATGTGATTCTTCTGGAAGGCCGGATGAGCTCTGAAAATGAGTGTAACATACCATGCAGCTTTGGCCACAAAGCAGAAACACTGTCCTCTAAGTCGGCAGGGGAAAGTAGAAAGGAACCAGAATGGCGGAGGGAAAAAAATTACTTCTGGAAAGTCCCAATTTTCCCTTTTATTTCCTTTTTATTTCCATAACAATTAGCGGACTAATTGTTCTTAGAAGGAATTATATTTCTTAATCAACTGTGATGAAATGTCCGTTGAAGCCTTATTTTTCAATAGAATGTCAGAAAACTGCATTAGCAAATTTTTAGGAGTTGTATCAAGACCCATATGCTTGAACTTTATTAATTCTGAAAATCTGTTTTCAAGAAAAAATTCATGTTGAGGGTAACGGTTCTCTATTTTTTGTGGAATCAGAATTCTTAAGCAGCACACGTAGAATAACTGAAAAAGCATCTATAGACATCCAGTTCGACAAGTAAATCGTCTTTTCTTTACTAGATAGTATTGAAACAGTTAGCGGTTACTTCCATGTATTGTCACACTGTTTGCAGGACTGGAAAGTTAAGAATGTCAAGGTGCTCTTCAGAGTTTATTGTTTTTAATAGAATAAATTAACGACTGAATTCTCATAGACATTGCTCTGTACCATGATGCAACTTGGATTGAAGATAACAGTCAAAAGAACAGTTCCACAGAGACTGATTGAAAGGTTGAATGAAGTCCAAAAATGTTCATCACAATGCAAAGTAGAAATGCGCGACTCCTCCCACCAAAGAAAAGATATCCGGTCTTGGAATGACGGAAGACATCAATTCAAAAGGTGCTTTGCATTTATAATATTATTGGTGTCAATCTTACGTACTGTTGATGACTATGAAAATCCATATTATGCAAACTCTCTGTAGATAGTTTTGGTACTATAACTGAGCCGCCACAAACATTCTCATCTTCAGAGACGACCGTAATTAAAAAGGAAGAGTGTGATTGCATATCTTCTCTTCAGGTTTTCAGGCTTTCACTACTTGTAAGACCTACGTTTGAAGGTTTACATTTGAAATTTGAAAATTTCTGTTCCATAAGTTTTCTTATATGTCTCTTTCTCTTATGGATGCAACAAGATTGAAAATTGGCACAATAATTGAAATCTCATTGCGCTCTCTGGTTATATTAACTTCCTGACTCATTAGGTAATATGTTCGCTTCAGCAGCAAGTTCATGCTTTAATAAACGAGTGAACGAATAACGTTTCAGTAAGAAAAAATATTAGAACTAACACGGATTCATGCACAAAAATTTCAATTTCTCCTTAAGTACAAACGTATAATTCTTGTATGCGCGAAACAACATTTATACCCAAGTAAAGAGAGTTGAACCATACATATATCCTAATAAGAAAATAAAAGTTTGTGTTTTTTCATTCTGCAGGAACTTAATTCTTTGGGAAGTTAGGAGAGTTTTGTTTTGCACCATGAGTGAAGCTGTACGATAAGTTTGAAATATGAGGTTTAATACGTTTATAATTTGAAAGAGACCACCATTTCAGAAAATTTTGTTAAGTAAGGAACAAAGAAATGTAACGAAAATTTTATTTGATAATAGATCTCCACAACGGTAAAAAAATAAATTAAAACTAATTACATTCCACTTTGATTACATTTAACGCTCAGTTTAGAAGACGAAAGTTTCATTAATATTCAAATAAAAAAGCAAATTTTCATTGTTAAGTTTTTTTCCAACCATGGGTTATATCATTCGATAGTTTTCCACTATTTTCAACGCCTTAAATTACTACCGTATCTGAATATGTGGCCACTTCAGTAACATTTCATACTGAAGGGCTTTAAAGGAGCGTTTTACTAAACATATACCGATTATTTTCTATGTAGAGAATTGTAACGATAACGGAGGTATATTCCTTTCAAAATCCCTTTAATACAGTTAAAAGGATACGACTTGAATTATTATTCTTTAAATAGAACTTCAGCAATCAATGTATCAATTTTCAGAAAAGTCCCCAAGATTAAATGTAAAGAGATAAAAATAACAACACATTAGTTGGCTTGATGCCTCTTTCATTGCTCGGCATTTAACGACTTTTATGTTTCTAAAGCAATGTTCAAGCGTAGCGTTTCCCAGTAGTTATCGAAGGATTTTCATTACTCCGGGCGGTAAAAATTTTTGTAAAGAATGTTCAGGCAACCAGTTAATTATTATAGTGCTTTAGAATTCGAAGTATTGTCTCTGTAGAAATATTTAATTTAGATCGCATCGGATTTCAGAACAATCCGGAAATTGCAATTCCCTTTGCACACCAACAGGTATATTAAGTCCTCCAAAAAACCACACTTCCTTTCAACATCGGAGGTGCAACACTGCAAAATATTACAAAGCTGAGAGAAAAGGGTGGAAAGTGTTAAATAGCGTATGAAACATTTCATCTCATTGATGAGAAAATTAGTTTCTATTACCTGCGGGGAGGTAAGTCATTAATTTCGACGAGTTGCAACCATCCAGAGGCTTTGTTTCCAACGCGCTTCAAGCTCAAGTCCCAATACTGGAACGGGGGAGAAAAAAACAACAAGAGAGAAGGCCTCCTAATAAAAGCATCTATTTATTACGGCATCGCATTTAAAAGGGACACACTTTAGCAGATAAAAAGGAGAGCGCGGGCACACATTAATTACATCTACTGCGCTCTCTCTCCGAGTTGGGCAATATTCTAACCGCTCCCCCTCTGCCATGCGAGAGTGCGATAAGTGTACAAAGAAGCCAACTGAAGTGTAAAGAAAGTGGGGGGAAAAGCGAAGTGCCCTCCACTATTCTCTAGTTTTTTCAAGCCAGGCGCGTACTCCTCAAACAAAACTCCCGTTTTTCATTTTCGCACCGCGTCCTACGGTGCGGGGGAAAAAGAGATCTGCTGCTCTGGAGTGTTTTCTTCCCCGCACTCGGTGTGTTTGAGAATTATACGGCCGATAAGAGTTGAAAAGCACGTCTCCAGCATCCCGGAGCACACAGGAAAACGCAGCCATATTGGGCGCGAAGAATAAACACTGAGGGCGATCGTGGGAAATCAGTGAAGCCCTCGCGTGTGTGTGTGCACAGCACACAAGAGAACTTGTGGCGTGGAAAAAAAATAATAATAGGGGGATGAAAGTGTCAATAGTAAATGGTTCACTGGAGACAGTAAATATTTTTGAATTTAAAGAGGCCTTTCGGTAGGTGAGGTTTAAATAAAGTTACACAGATCTATGCTGGGAGACGAACGGTAGAGATTTTCGCATATTCGATACGGCTTTAGGAATAAAAAAGAAGGTTGGAGAACATTGAATTGTAAACCAAGGGATGGCTGCAGAATAGATGTTACTACTATTTCAAGTAAAAATATTCAGGAACCTTTATGGTGAAGCCTTTACGTTAAGTCCAAAATCTTCTGTTTGATTACGTTACAATTCAGTGTTCTCAGACTGTTATGCTAAAGCCTTTTGAAGACCATCTACGCAAGGCGAGAGTCATTTACGGCTTTCTTTGATGAACATCACCATTTTATGTGATAAGGAAAGATAACTAGGGAGAACTTAAAATACCATATAATCAGTTCTGAAAATCCAAGAAACGAATTTTATACCCATGCAAATACACCTCTGGGTTTAGTACACAATCTATTAAGATTATAATTTATGTTATTACACAAATCTATTAAGATTATAACTTATGAAATTTTGTGCCGTTTTTTATTTTATTGGCATTCACGAAATACTATAAAGAATGAAATTCAAAATCTTCGGCTCAAATTATATATTTATTCTCTACAATAACAGTTATGTATCAATACTATATCATGCAAAAATATTCAATAGGGTAAGAATTCCTATCAAAAGTAAAATCGCATTTATTTGGCTTGGAAAGTCTCCCAGTCGTAATGTGATTCAGATGTGACACCAAATGTTACATATATATTGTTAAGTTATTAAATAAAATACTTAAAAACTCAAGAATCTAGTGAAAAACAACTCCGAGATTTCAACCGACACGTAGTGAATGGAACCTTATGATGCCATTAGAAGTTGGCTTGAATCTTGTAAAATGATCTTATAAATGGCATGCCGTATTTGACTTTTGGGTATCTTAAATTTTACTTACGTTGCATTGTTTGTTATAACATTTAGATACATAGCCTAAGTATTCAAAGAACATGGTGTGAAAGCCAGTAATTACTAATTAAATTACCCATCTTATCAATGAAGAATGATTTTCAAGTGAATTTACGAATATCAAAGGCAAAAATATTCTTAATAATCCCTCTGAGTTTATTTTCTTATACCCTCCTTACTGGAAAGTGTATTAATGCAAGATGAGTTAGTCATTTATCAGGAAGAATGATATGGTCATCGAGAATTATCATAATTAGTAAACGTATTCATAACTTGCTCAGTATTTCTGCCTCAAACTATTTGGAACCTTACATCACCACCTCTTTAATATATTGCGTATATAATTTTAAAAAAATCCTATTCAGAATACATGAAACTGACAGTCTCAAAAAATTTTAAACATTGAATACTTTTTCTCGCAACAATTTTTCTATAAATATACTCATAACTAATTAAAAAAAATCAACATTTAAATAATACAATCGCCGTAATACAGGCCGTTTAAAAAAATTGCAACTTTTTTTCCCTCCACAAGTTCTGTAGATTGTTTAACTTCCACTGATGTGAACTGTCTACTTTTTTCAAATGCATATTAGTACAAAAAAATTTATAACTGCTTATTTTGTTTGAATTCCTTTGTTTTCATAAATTTTATATATAGCAACTTTTGCATATAAAAGATCACAATAAAAATTTCAAAATGTATTTTATCAACATATGTAACATGACTAAAGGTATTCATTCAAGAGAAATTTGTTTTAGTGAATACATTTCATATCGGTTTTCTTGATCAGGCAACTACATAAGAGAGTTGCTACTTCTATGGCCAAGTTTTAAATTTTTCTAATATATTCTATCCTTATTTTGAATATTTATTAATTGTTTTTATGCCTGCATTGTTTGTTCATAACCTGCCACTGAATTTATAAAAAAAAACGACAACACGTGGTACTGACCAAAGAAATAAAAATTTAATTCTGATCGTTCGGATTATCTAAAGAATTTCAATACCAGTCCATTTCAGATGAATATACAAAACTGCTTGAATACTTTCACCTCAAACTGCTTTGACTTCATGCTTGAGCTCACCAAATTAAAGAAATTAGTATTGAAAAGTATCGGAAAAAGGAGCAGAGCATCATATTTAAAAGCGCAAGCAGAAATATTGTATTTCTCAAAATTCGAGTTAATTTGATAATTCATCCCTTATAAATAGTATAGCGATAAAAATTTCTAATGAAGCCCTTTTAGAATATGAGTGATCATTAGTTACAATTTATTCTGTTTCAAACTTCAAAAGAAGTACTGAAGAGTTATGTTGTTTAAATTAAAATAATTTGATTCGAAAATGAAGCTCCATTTTAAAATCTAATGTAGCAGATTTTTTTTTCCTTTCGATTATAAACATGATTTTAATGCAAAAAATTAATGTTGATTTTTTTCTGAATATTTGATTGAAGCTAGGTTTCACTTGGAATATTATTCCCTTTTTTTCAGCTTCAAAGATAGTTTAATTTTATGCTTTCGAATTTAAATTTCAGTTTGTAGTGAAGAGATACATTGACTGATTTCTGTTTAGTACGGAAGGATATTTCCATGTGGAAAGTAATGAATAATTTTATATGGGCAGTGTAATATATCATTTCAATATGTGCAGTGTTTATATCAAACTTTTAATGACCGAAGTTTATAAATATGCAAATAATGAGTTTTATTATCAGGCAACAAGAAACATCACAAATTTTAATACCTTTCAATATTAAGAGTACAAGTTCCTTTTGTATTATAAGTAAAATAAGATTATCTCAGTATTATAACACAGTGACCTTAAATCATATTGACAGCTAATAGGCATTATACGTAATAGTCATTATAAAGGTTAAACAAATTATTATGGATATACATATAGAGCAATAGCAGTTCTATACCACCCCTTTGGATGTTTTTTTAACGCTTCTGTAATAATTTGTCCCATGAGTGCTAAACCGACTGGGTCGTTAAGTTTACATAAGATTCCAGACGGATACAAACAATCATACCGCCCGCTGTCTTTTCCGTGCTAGGAGGAGGTATACAGATCGTTTAACTTAAGATAAAAGTTCACCAGTTATGCTTCAATATTGCTTCCAGTGGCAAAAGCAACAAAGAAAGAGATTACGGAACTTGACTTGTTGCTGTATAAGTTCCCAAGACGGCTCAATAACAATCAGGTTCGGTTTGTTTGTTGTCGTGTCTACGGATAGTGCAAAGAACTACCCATAGAAGATGGGTGTCATTGCCTCAAGAGAGGTTGGATTTCTAAACTTGGACCGTGAATTTCGAACCGAGTCAAGTGACGAGACCGGTCCACTTGACCCAGCACCTTCAGAGGTAAATTTGTGAACTTGGAGGACATTGCAGCTTCGATAGATTTTCCCCGTGCACCAGCCGTCATTAGTGTACATGTAGGGTGGCTTTGTCGGCGACGGGTATCGAACCAGTAACTTGCAGGTTACTGGCTCGACGCCTTTGCCAACCGAGCCTCCACGTGCTCACAGGTTCGGTAAGCAAAGACAAAGAAGATGTTTTACTTGGCTCGGCTGGGCTGGGCTGGATTGCTATCGGGATGATTAGTTTTATTATTGAAGGGCCGTATAACCTTCGGGTGTGGACGTCGGCGATATTTCTTATCAGGATAACGAAACCGCGCCTAAAGTCAATTTTTTCGCTATAGAGTAGCGTAAAAGTCATCCAACAATCCAAGGAAAAAATATCTGATGATAATGTCTGTACCATGGGATGCACATGGTCCTGCAGAATGAACAGATGCGTTTTGACTGTAAAACGTATCAAACAGTACAACTGAAAGTCCCTAAGAAATACTTGCAATGGATGAGCAAATCATTAATAACGGTACTACGATATTCTGTTGGATGTTCCCACACTTCCATCCAATGTAAATTGCTTTTATAATTCAAAATGTAAGTTGCTTTAATAATAGATATGACTACTGTCTCAGACGCATACTATCAGGGGCAATTTATTTTTCAACGAAAAATAATTTGCCTTGTCCTGACATCGAATATAGGACTTCATCCTCTCTAGACAGACGAATACTGACCATTTTGCCATCAAGTCATGCCAGGAGGATCTTTAATAAATTTCGCACAGCTTTCAGAATACATTTGACTCAAATCTAATTTTTTATTGTAAGCATTCAATGTTTCTATTTTTTTACATTATAGGATTTTGTAAAATTTTTCAGTCTTGATCGCTGTTTTTTCTCCCTTGATTGAATTATATTCTTTCAAATTATTGAAATGTCAGTAATTTAGAATCTCATGTTAGACAATTTACGATTATCACAGAGTTGAATCAGTTTAATTACCCAATAACAGTATTCCTCAGTACCGAAAATTCTGATATTTCTCTCTTTGTGTTTCGTACATTATTGCGCCTCTGTAAAAGTGATCGAACAAAGAAACAAAAAAAGAGAAAAGCACTGCATTTAGTGGATTTCCTTTCCTTGATTCGCTTGCTTTGTTTTTCGACAAAAAAAAAAAACTCGAAATACAAACCTAAAGATTTTAGAGATGTTATCAAATACGTATCCGAAGTCTATGAAGGAAAGGGTGGGGGGGCAACCCACCCGGAAATCGCATAAAAATGTCATTTTACAAAGCTCGTCGCGAGAAAAGTAATCAAAATGTCAATTCAAACTGACGCTAAGGGGGCTCAAAGACATTCCCCATTTTTACAAATATAAAAAGCTGTTCCCCCTTTATAATAGACACGTGACATCATCCCAGCCAATTAAAAAACCTTGAGGTGTGGGAAAAGGTATCGAGTTTCACTCCCGAATGGGGTAGACGGGAGAACCGGGGGTGCTCTCTGCTATGCTCATTTTATTATTAGAACATTTATGGAGAGATATGTTTGTGGGGAGGCACCATAGGGATTCAGATCAATTTTTTTTCCCACCTATTCAATTTAGGTCTTCGCTTGGCCACGGGGGAGAGGAGCAAGGGAGGATGCATATTGAAGATATCGTTTTGCAGTGGTGTAGATTGTATCAGTCTACGGCGGGACGCGTGATTGAAATAGTACCGTGAAATGCTAATCACAATGGCTCATTAAGAATGCGAGATTGTGAAAGATAAGAAGCTCGTTTGGCACCGCGGCGAGAGATTTAAAGCATACAGAAGCGGTAAATTAGCTATTGGGAGTGTTTTGAAGTATAAAACCTGTCCAACCTGTATTTGCATATCCTCTTAGTATACATAAATTATTTTGTTGGCGAAGATTTCATGGGAGAATATCAAGCGCAGTGGTTGGTAAACACATAAAAAATTTTTTTTTGTATTCTAGAAATTTTTTTTTTAGCAAGTCTTGAATATGATGATAATCCTTATTGTTATTCACTAGGCTGAAATTAAGAAAGATTCTTGTACTTAAAAATTGCAGCAACGGAAATGTACAATCAAAGGATTTATTTTTTTATAAGAAATGATTAAAAAATGTTTGCTTCGTGATTGATTATTTTACATCAATTTTATGTCAAAGAGTAACACTTCGCTATCGGTGAAATCCTTGTACTAAAAGTTTATTCATTTTTTCTCTCCGCCACTAGGACATATACCCTTAACCCGTTTTCATTATTTTAGGGCAATTTCATTCGCTTGATTTCACTCAGTACAGACAAAGAATCCAATTGCCGAAAAATATGAAGAATCCATATATTCGGTGATATATATGTAAGTTTTAAAATTACATTTTATCACTTAATATTTTATCATTGTTTAAATTTAGCTTAAAATAAACTAATTAAATATATATTGTTTTAATTTGTTTATCATTAATATTGATTTTTTTTAATGGAAAAACAGTCAGTCAGTACAACTAGTGAAGAGGCTGTAATTAACTATGTTCAGTTTTATTTACTTAACGTTCGGTAATGCAACCCTGTACTGTTACCAGACTGTACTTCTAAACAAATTATTAAGTTTCTGGGAGACAGGGTCAAAAAATGTAACATTGAATTGACTTTTTTTCTATCTGTCATTTTTAGCTTAACATAACTGCCAATTACACCCGTTTCACATATTTTTCAAAGGTTAAAATAGATTTCCTAGGATCTTAAAAATGAATTAATTTTGAAAGTAAAATTGTTTGTACTTTTTGTGACATTCCAAGTTCTCATTAAGAACTAGAATTTCATTGTTGCAGTAGATTTAATTTTAGACAATATTAAACTGCATGAACTGAAGAAATTAATCATGCTTTACTTATCACTGCGCTAAAACAAATCTGTTTTCATATAATTTAATTTTGATAGATTATTCTAATTTGTTACAGCTCTAATAAGGTATAATTTAAATACTCATTTACACCGAAGGGGGAATCGTATTTAAATTCGAAATGCATCTAGTAGAATCAAATTATTGATAACAAAATGTTCAGAATAAACAATTTTGTTAAACAAGACAATTTGAAAATGCACGGATGCACACAAAGCTATTGTAAATTAAGAATGCTTTTAAATGATACCAGGAAAATAAAAGAATGCATTGAAAAGGTAGCTTGTTAATGGTATAAAATACTGTTTAAGTTAATGTAAGAAATTCTTTTGTTGGCGATTAATTTACTGGGCTTCAAAACAGAGTATTCGTAAATAAATTCCGTAAGGGGACAAAAAAAAAAAGCCTTCATTTTCATGAAAGTTAAATGAATTTTTGTTTAAACAAACAGCAGGAAAAAAATCGCCAACATTTTGAATCTTGCCAAATTACATTTATATTTCTAATTTTTCCCCACGACGATTCCCAAACGTATTTGTTCCTTCACACTCTTTGTAATACAACAAATACGGAAGAAAAACATTTTTTTTTCCCTTTCCCCATAATATCGGGGGTTCATTTGAATGAGGAGGGGGCATGGCATCAGGCGTTACCCGCTGTATCGCTGGGGAAACGCTAGATTAAAGATCTTATCTGTGCGGAGGGTGGGGGAACGAAATTGTTCCATAATATGCTAATCAGAATGGCTTATTAAGAGCATGAGGATTCGAAATGCGAGTTGATCACTCAGGTGGTGAAATCAAGCATAAGCCTTTCAGATGTTCGTTTTAAAACAAAACGGAGGGATGTGTCAAATATTTAAATAAATAAAAAAAAAGGAGAAAACACCTTTTTTTTTAAACGTTATAAATATTTATATGACTCCTAAGGACTGCTTCCCCTTTTAGTTATTTAATTAGACAATAAATCTTTATCTGCAGACGTCTGCATTTAGAGACACCAAAACATTACATTCAGTGAAAAGGTCGGAGTCTAGAGTGTATTTGTTTACAAATCCATAGAATAAAACAATATTTTATGATAGCGCAGAGGGGGGAAAAATAAAAAAAAAGATGAAATTTTATTCGAGTATAAATCTCATACTCTTGCTTGCATGCATCTGCTTTTCGCAGCTCTCTCGCTACCGCAATCTGCAATACTGAGGGAAAATAACATACAGCTGAGATTTCTCGTTGAAAAAAAAAACAAACAAAAAAAAAAACTTTGAATTGCTCTTTCTAGAAAATAACATAGCTAAGCCGGATTTTTCACATGAATTATCGTTGCTTGGTTATAATCAGATTACTACATTCTACACCCTTTAAATATGTATATATATAATTTTTTCGTCTTTAAATCTTGACAATTTTTTCTGTTATAAACAACTTAAAGATTTTTTTTTTTAGGTACAGAGCAATATTTATTTGACATCTATTGTTTACATATGGCTTTGGCTAACTTTTTAAAATAATTTTTTTTTTTGCAATCATTATATCATTTTTTTTCTTTATGCAGTAAAAGAGAATTAATATGAGTAATGTTTTTATGAATTACCAAATCTTTTTCTGATTAATTTTGTGCTCCCATGGATAGAATTTTAACACCAGTTGTATGACCAAATATCCTCTTTTTTCGAGACGCTACGAAGACAACGTCTCTCTAATACTGATAATAATCTAAAATCATGTAAAGGACAGACACCATTTCAATATTAGGACAAAATAGCGTGACAAATGATCGTTTTATACAAAATTAGCTTTTTAAAGTTTGTTGAATTTTTAAAAAAAAAATCAGTGCAAATTTCAACATGCGTAACTGGAAATTTCACGACGGAAAAGTGGCTGATTTTCTTTTTAAAATATTAATAATTTTTTAAAACAAAATCAGTATGTGAATTCTAAAACTCACTAGTGTCTCACTTGAGGTAATTTTTACAAGATGGAGTAAAAAGAAAAATGAATACAAATTTTAAAGTGCGTAACTCGAAACAACTTAAAAATTGCTGATTTTGCTTTTAAAAATGATCGACTAATTTTTAATTACAAAATCAGTATATGAATTCGAAAACTCACTAATGTCTCACTTGAGGTAATTTATCAGATGTTCCAAGTTAAAAAAAAAAAAAAAAAAAGCCAAAAAACCGCAGTATACAAAATTTAATGTGCGTAACTTGAACTTTCATAACTGAAAAGCGGTTGATTTATTTTTTAAAAATGACTGATCGATTTTCAAAAACAAAATCAGTATGTGAATTCGAAAACTCTAGTGTCTCACTTGAGCCTCACTTCAGTCTATTATCTCATTAGTGTCTCACTTGAGTCTATTACTGATACAGAATCTTGCATTATGGTGCGTTGAGTCCTAAGTGCGTGATTTCTGTTTATTTTTTGTCTACATTCCTCCTGTTAATAATTATCTTGCTTTGTTAAATTATTTACTTTTAGTTATATTTGTTTCACTTGAGGTAATTTACAAGATGAAGTAAAAAAAAATGGCAAATCACACATTTTAACGTACGCAACTGAAAATTCCATAAACTCAAAAATGGAGGATTGATAGCCAATGACATAATTTAGGAATGGCATAGTGACAACAGCATATGACCTAAATTGATAGGTGATGTACGAGTTTTCTGAACTTTAAAGGCAGACATAGGGGAAAAAAAAAAAAAGAAAATACTGACCAAAATTTTTTATACTTGATGTATAGTGGCAAAAGCACCCTACCTGCCGTTGGTCCCTTAATTTTTATCAGACGCAATAATCTGAAACTGCAGTAACAAACTGGGATAAAAACGTTACGCTTCAAATCAATGTTATTTAACTCAAAAGATAAATAAGAGACACGTATTTATCGGCCCTTTATTTTTAGCCGTCCAAAATCTTTAAGTCAGCTCAGCTTATATATCGTATAATCTCACAATTTTTCCAGTTCTCATCATTGCAGAGGATTTTAAACTCTAAGCCTATTGTCCGTCTGTAAAAAGAACAGAAAAAAAAAAATCCAGTAGCAAGATAAGTGGCATTTTCCTGAAACACTATTTTTGAGTTTGCGAAGAGACTCATGCGTTTTTCTTCACTATCGAGACACAGATCTACTGAGATGCTCTAGCACAATACCCGTAAATCGTTGTTTTTCCATTTTGTTGAACTGCAAAGGAGAGGGATGAAAAAAAAAAAACTGTTTTGAGCGCAGTTATATTTTCTTTTCATCTTTCGCTTTGCCAACAAAATAAAAATGAATTCTATACCTAACTTCATAATAGAAGTTTCTGCCTACGTTCTAATATAATAAGGGCGGGTTACATTCTTTTTTTTTAACAGTCTTTTTCTGCTCTTCGCCGAGTGTTAAAAAAATAAAAAGCCTCAACAAACAGAAAAGGAAAAGAAAAAATGATTACATACAATCTTACTTAACGTTAGGGTTTCGGGCACACGTTTTGCTATATCTTGCGTGAATCTGGCAACCGAAAATGGGCGACTTTAAAGCCGTGATGTGAAAAGGGGGAGTCAAAACTGGCCATAACGTTCGCTTTGAGTTAGATGCATTTCATTTCAGAGGGCTTTGATATGTGCAATATTTCTCCCATACAGAGTTAAAGCAGCCATTTTACTGAATGTGTACGAACGGCGAAAATTTTTTTGGGTAACTTAGCTTAAAAGAATATTTTCCAGATTTATGTACCTTGGGAATATCTGGCGGGGAAGTTTATTTTAACGAAGCCAAATAAAATCTTGGATTAAAGCGACTGAAATGTTGATACTCTAAGGGAATATAATTAGTTGTTCAGAAAATATTCAGAACGTTAACATGTTAAAAATGATTGAAATAATTTGAGTAAGTTTAGTTACTTAAGTGGGCAACAGTAAAATGCTGTGAGTATAAATGTTATAAATTTTAAAGAATTTCTGCCTACTTATTTTCTATAGGGCTGTTGAGAAATATTTTACAAAATATTTACTAAATATGTTCAAGAAATCGAGCATTTCACAAATTTTGAATATAAAAAGTAGAATTACACATTTTTAAAAAGCTTATGGGCGTTTATGGAATGTGGAAATTTTTTTAAATGAAATTTTAGAAATAATTTTTTTCAGGCCCTTTCGTACGTACTTATTAGTTATTTTTTTATCAATTTTGTTTTATTAATTATAAACTTATTTTCCCTTATATATGAAAAAATATTTTTTCTCCTTTAGCATTTCACATAAAGAGAAGTTGTCTGAATATATTAGATTCAAGTAATATTTAATTAAAATGTCATAATATTTCCATTCAGTTTTTTTATTTAAACATTAAATTAATTTTCCTCCCAAACACTTGTTAAACTCAAAGAGACCACTATTTGTGAACAGGAGCATTTGTTTTGTGTCACTATGTTAAATTCATAGTTAGAGTAGATATGTCATCTCTCATTCTAACTTTTCTTAGAGATCGTATATAGACAAACTATCGATAAATTTACTACGCTTTAATGCTTATTAAATGAATTTTAATAAAATTTTGCTTCTAGTATTGTTTTCACTAATATATAGATTTATAAACCTTATAAACATACCACACGCACACGTTTATATAACATTGAATATACCGACTAATATTGCTATATACAGCATAGATCCAAAATATAACTACATATCTCATACGATTTTAAGATGTGGATTTATATATAAATGCCAATAAAAGAGAACCGAAAATAACTTGAAACTAAAGGTGAATTATTGCCTACTAGCAATCTATAAAAAATTCCCCAAAAAATATTTTTGGTTCACAGTAATACAATTTTCTACCCTTGCCTCAATAAAAATAATATCCTATAGTTAATTCTATTTCCGAACAACTCTGGCCAAATCGTAAAAAGAGAAAGAAGAGTGTTTAAACTCTGCTCCAAGTATTAAGAAAATGCAATTTACTAAAGTAGGTTATACGGAATAGATTGTATTGTAGATACACAAAGGAAAGTTAAAAACGAACACAGTTTCTCATTATATTAGGCATGGAGCCTGCGATTATCAATCAATTGACAATCTCCAACTGTCGCGGTATTGCGTTTTGTTTCAAACAAATCTAGGAGTTATAAATGGCGTGAGAGTTTGCCCTATCGTTGTTCATTTATGATGAATCAAATGTAAGGAAAGAAAATTAGTTTTAGGGTGGGGTGATGGGGGAAGGGTTTAGGCGAAGGAGAGACAGGAGTGAGGCAAGGAATGAAATTTGTGTTATTGTCTAAAATTATTTTTGTGCGAGATTTTATGCAATGTCATTTGTTAACGTTTCAGCTCCTACCACGCTTGTTGTTTTAAGTCTCATTATTAAGTCTGTAATGTTTTGAAAATTTAGCAGGGAAAATATCTTTGGATTAGGATTGAAAATTGAACAAATTCCTTTGAAATATTTCGTATTAATGGACTGTTAGAAAAAGGCATAAATTTTTTAAATCAGAATTAACTTCAAAATCTCAAAAAAAGTACAGCCTACATGTTTTATAAATTTTGTTTTATAATTTTTTAAGTCAATCGAAAATTGCTTATTTTTAATCGCATTTAAAAGCATACGATAAAAGCCTATCTATATATATAAAACAGTTCCGTAACTGACTCATTCACTGACTGACATACAACGCACAGACCAAACCGCTGGACCTAAAGGGCTGAAATTTTGCATGGCAAATTCTTCTTATAGTGAAGGGGTGCACTAAGAAAGATTTTCAAAAATTCTTCTTAGATTTTTTTAAATTAAATTTTTAAGCTGTTTTAGTAACTTTTTTTAAGTTTGCACTTAAAATAATAATTTGAGGATTATAAAATTTATATCACGAGAAAGATCATAAACATTCCTTTAAAATGAAATCTTTTTCGAATCTTTACCTCACTTTTCTGATTTTTGGTTAATTTTTAAAGATTAATTTTTAGAATTTAATTTATTAAATGCTGATAATGGGATTTCTTTTTTCTGGTACTTTAAATTAATTTATCGCCACGTGCATAACAACGTAATAGACAAAAAATATTTTTTTCTTGCTAATGTGGCAGACGATTGGACATTATCCAAAAAAATATCAAAATACAGTAAATGATATGTTCCTCAAATTGTACTATTTTAACTGTACTATATTCTTTAGTATGTTCTATTAGATTTTAATTTATTAAAATCTAATAGAACATACTAAAAAAATTAACTAAACTAAATTTCGAAAAATATTTGAATATTTTCTTCTAGATTTTGTGTATGAAAATATCCCTTACGATTTTTTTTATAAATATATTTTTTTGGTTTTTTACACCAATTGCATAGATTGATCGTTGTATTTATTATATTGTATTTATTATATATATATATATATATATATATATATATTTGGCATTAATTGCATACATTGACAGTTGTATTTAATTTGAATGTACATCGTAGCGAAGTGCGAGTTTTCAGCTAGTCTATATATATATATATATATATATATATATATATATATATAAAACGTTCCGTGACTGACTGACTGACAAATAAAACACAGATCAACTAATGGACCTAAAGAGCTGAAATTTTGCATGGCTATTCTTCTTGTAGTGTAGGGGTGCAATAAAAAGATTTTTCAAAAATAATTCTTAGATTTTTTTAAAAATTAAATTTTTAAGCTGTTTTTGTAACTTTTTTAAAGTTTGCTTTTAAAATAACAATTTGAGGGTTATAAAATTTATATCACGAGAAAGATCATAAAAATTCCATTAAAATGAAATCTTTTTCGAATTCTAATATTTAGTGAATTTTTAAATTTTTAGAAATTAATTTATTAAATGCTGATTACAAGATTTCTTTTCTTTGTGAGATTCTTCTAATTAATTTTGCGTTACGTGCATAACGAAATAAAATACCAAAACATATTAAAATACAGTAAAAGATAAAAATTTAACCACTAGACTAATTGAGATGGAAGTTTTTTAAGAATTTAATTCAAATTAGTATGTTTTATGGATATTAAACTAAACCTCGTTTATATAAAACTGCAGTTTCCCCCTCAATTTATGCTTCGCCATGACGATAAATAAGTCAAGACCAAACTTTAAAATACGCTGGCGTAGATGTAAGAGAAAATTGTTTCTCCCACGATCAGTTTTACGTAGCTTGCCCACGCGTAAGTTCGCGGACGAGCCTGGTAATATTAGTTCCGATCAATGAAGAAACAAAAAAAATTGCTCACAAGGAAATCCTCTAAAAGCAATTTCATTATTTTTTCATTGTAATTATCCCAAAATGTACTCCGTAGCGAAGCACGGGTATTCAGCTAGTATTATATACGAATTCTACCCTAATAGACTACGTATAGATAAACATAAATGAGATCAAATTATGCTTTTAAGTAAGATATTCCATGCCTGAAGAGTTGTTTCATTAACGAGAGATTAATCATTGTAAACCGTGCAGTTTCTAGATTTTAGTTGAGAAGTGTTTCGTGTTGATTCCCTTTAGCTGACTATTCTTCCGATTTAATGGTTTAAATGTAAATGAACAGAAGAGAAAATCTTTTTTCACAAATCTTGTTACAGTAAAACATCTTATTTTCACCCGGTATTTTTAAAAATATTTTTGTCATTTTGCCAATCTTCTTTTAATTATTTTTTTCGCAAATTATTTAACAGTTTGGTTTTGTTTCGTTTTCGGGGGAATAAAAAAAAATATGCTATTTTAAGGTATCTGATCATTCATTTAAATTGAATTTAGATAGCAATACAAATAAAACTTATACTACAAAATAAAAATAAAATTTTATTTTCTAATTAAATATTATACAAATAAAATTTTTACTAGTGATATATGAGCTATGATTCATACAAAACTTTTTGATCAAAAATTGTTTTGAATAAAGTTTTTTAAAAACATTTTTTAAACCCTTAAAACTACAAATACTTTTAAAGTTAGAAAAACATTACCTTAATTTATTTTTTTAAATAAGGAAATACTTTTAAAAATATTTCCAATGTTTTTTTTCAGTCAACAGTTAAAATCTTTAAAGAGAAATAATTAACTGCATTAATGGAACTTAAAAATAAAAAAAATGTAATGATCTTGGCTGTATTCTCTCTAATGCAATAAAAAAAATTAAGCATTTTTTATGGAGCATCCACGCCTGACCACACCTGTTGAAAAACAGGGTGGGACAAGGTCGTCAGACGATTCTTGGCTAGGGGTCGACCCCCTGATGTTGCCTCTGGAATTGAGTGGGCCGTAATTCTCGGTCAGGTGTCATGGTGGGCGTATAACATACGGATGAACATGAATTTTAAGACAACAGGTTCAGCGAATGCTATAAAGGAGCGTAAAGATTTAGGGTCCAATTTGTTGGACTCTTATGAAACACAGATTTTTTTCAGAACATAAATCTGGAATTCTTACAGATATTTTGGGAATGTTATGCTAACCGTTACAGGGAAGATTTTTAAAGGAAAGAATTTATGGTTGGGGCTATTTGCATATTACTGATACAATTGTTATGCAAGTGTAAAAGAATTCATTAACTCTGAAATACAGCTTTTTGTTGTTCTTGAAACTGCCCAGGAGTCATATTATTTAAAGCGATTTATCAATTCAAATCTTTTATCATGTCCGAGACTTGTTTGAGTGAGAGGTGTGTGTGTGTGTGGGGGGGGGCATTCATTAAAATAACAATTTGCGTAATTTCTGTGGGAAATCCTCAAAATTGAATATGATTAACTGAGGTATAGCATATATTGTTGTAAACTCTTGAGCAATTGGTGGATAAAGAAATACTTCCTACTGAACACACCAGGAAATATATTAGATATATGTATTGAGGTAACTTTTCTATATACTTAATGAAAAATTTTAGAATTATGCATATATATTACAGTATTCCCATAATAAATACACTAAAAACGATTCCCATAATAGATACACTTTAATTTGCATATCCCAGAACAAATTTTGAAACATGTATGCACCTGCTACCTATTCATTTATTTGTAAGAGTGTAGGGAAGGTTTTTCTCCGGCCCGTTGATTTATGAACGTATGAAATTTCATGCGCTTTGATAAACTATTGAGAAAATCTAAGAAGCATTGTGTGTTTGAATTATAATGGGCAACTTCGTCACACTTTCTGCTCGCATTTTTTCTTCATTTGAAGACAACAAGACAGTCTCGAGAACTGAACTCTGGCCTTCTGCTTTATCCATAGGAACGCGGACCGCTAAATCCTCACCATTAACGTATGTTTTACATACTATTCTTTAACAAGCGTCTTAAGGCTACACTGTACTAACCCTATTGGATTCGCTCACCTCAATGTTAACCTGAGGAGAAAATTTGTCTACTATTGACAGCTACATAAATGCTGATAATCCAATAAAAATGGAACTTTCAGATAGCCTGAACTTTTCTGCACCTTACAACAGGATTCATTTTATGAATTTCATCCACCAAAGGAATTGATGAGCGTTTTAAACCACAATACCAGATTTCTCCCCAAAAAATTTTAAAATATTGTTTGCATTTAAAAAAAATTAAAAATGTTCCAAGATGTAAAATTTCTTTCTCTATTACGGAGTACAATTTTTTTTTAAAACAATCTTTGAATCCAAGTCGGCAATCCTTGGACAAATTTTCTCAATAGGTTAATACTGAGGTGAGTGAATTCAATGGGGTTAGTACAGAGCAGCCTAAACATTGAGTGACAAAGTTAGAAATTTTAATCAACATTGATATTACACTACATCTGAAGACCTATTTTTCTGATATTGTGTTTTAACCACGCTTATTCACTGAAACTGCATAATACCAATAATAAAATTCTCGATCTGAATTTTGAATTTCAAGAATAAATTCAAAAAATATTCGTGAATGTCAGAAAATAACGAAGTGGTAATGAAAGTTTTAACTTTGCATGACGTTTTATAAGTGAAATATATTTGATTTACAGTTACGAGGCAAAATCCAATCTCGGAATTCTAATGGCATTTGACATATCACACACGTAAAGTGATTTATCAGAGAATCACCCGTTCGATGGCTTTCGAACAGAGATTGGCCAATGATAGGCTTCGATTTGAAAGCCAGGATTGAAAAATTCCGTTTAAAGAATTTGAAAAATTCGATTGAATAATTAACCAAGTGTACTACTTTGAGTTTTTCATTTCCTTTTCTAATTTCAATTTAAAAAAATTAATGAATAAAAACTATGGAAAAATAAACGATGGTTTTGAAGTTTTTAATTTTTAAGGTGGTGAGGGTAGATTGTGTCCGAATTTCAGTACTGAAACTATTAAATGAATGTATATGAAATAAGTAGCTTTAAATTAAAATATTCGTAGCCTTCTAAGAAAGAAAACGGAAGAACACAAAAAGAAGGGCTAGGATTAATTTTATTGAAATTAATCCTGTGAACTTTTTCTATGTTTGCGAAGAATTTAACACGAAACTCTTTTTACTATAAATTTAAAATGCACAATTAAATACAAAGGAAAAGATTGAATCACTAATATTTTCTAAAGTCGAAAAATATATTAATCTGTTTCGTAATCAAATATCTTTAAGAAAAAACTTAAAATAACCGCAAAAGTTACTGGATATATTTGCTTATTATAAACCCAGTTCTTAAGTTGGGGATAATAACTCTCGAAATAAGATATCTAGCTCACCTTCGTTTATTAATTTTACTGTTTACAACGAAATGCGTGTCTCACAAGTCAATGTCATGAACGTGTTTAGATCAAGTGCAGACGAAGGAAATTAAAATCACATGTTCCTCCAACTAAGCGTTGGAGAAGAAAATATTTTGAAAGGCACATTTTATTAGAAAATTGAGTTTGTCTTCAGAAACTAATGATTCTAATTTCACGGGATCAGATAATTTGGCGGCGAAAATGAGGAGAATAATTTAACAGCCAAGAAACTCATTTTAGCTATCGATCAAGACTTCTACTTATTAATGTCATAGGCTCCCCCCGATAGGCCTCAGAATAACGCGAAACCCCACCTTTTATTCGCACTTTTGTTGTGGCATCTCCATCTAAAAGGTGGGTCACCTGTTGCATGCGAATGGAGATGGGGAATTTATTGGATCCAGGAAAACGGACCGCACCCAAGACTATAATTCATAGAGTCTTGGAAATGCCCTCGATTCCGAGTTGTGAGAGGAGATTTGCCAGCCTGTTGTAATAAGGGTCTAAATTGCGAGCTTCTCGTTTTCAGCCACGGTGCTTTAGATATGTAGAAATTGAATTACAGAATTAAATCTATATTGCAAAGATTATACAATAAATGGGACTGATAACTGGTTCGTGAAATAGAACCAATCTAATATTTACATCCGTTATGATCAATAATAACACGTTCAATATATCCGCTTTTTTGGACGGCCACAAACTGGCTTTTTTCTCTTTCTGTAAATTTATTGCCTTTGCTGCTTCTGTTTTTAATTAGTCTTCTTTGTAATTTGTTTATTTGTTTTTTCTGTTTTTCTTTGTTTTTGTTGTTGTTTCTACTTCTGTAAGCCTTGTGCTGTACTTTGTGGTGCACAACGACTGCCTTATTTATAATATATATATATATATATATATATATATATCCACTTTGCAATATTACACTTTGTATGGTGCGTGAGTGTACACACACACACGTTTCTCTACGCAGCTAAAACTCTATAAATGTATAATATAACTGTAAAACGTTAAAAAAAATACGCCAGCAAATTATTCTATACTCCAGAGAACTGTTTTCTACATGTGATATACTTTTTTACGCATATTTGACTTCTTTTCTTCTGGTATCCAAAAATTTTCTCATTTCACAGCTTTCATATATTTTTCGGTCGTATGTCCCAAATATTTTGTTAAATGTACCCCATCAGCCGTATTGAAAATGGACACAAAGTTATTTTAAAACATTTAAATTACATATTTGTTCATTATTCTGAACAAGAGTTCTATTCTTGAATATTAATATATGTTAAACAGTCAAAGTCAAAAATTTAAAATCTTTTTGGAGATAATGTTCACGAAATGATTTTTTGAAAACAAAATTATACGACTAGCAGTTTCTTAATTGATATCCGGTGCCAATTTCAATAAGTCAGCGCAGTCCTTTTCAAAGCTTATCAACTTGACACTTTGACCTTAAAAATTTGAAAACGATCTAAAAAATTTTAAGCTGTTTAGAATTTCATCCCGATGATTAAAATTAGTTAACGGAATTTCTACCAATTCTAAAGGAAAACATATTTAAGAAATACCAGAAATTCGCTTTAAAATTGGACATACAAAAAATCAATAGATAAAATATTTAAAGAATCCGTTCGATCGCCCCTTTTATGAAACATTATACCATAAATATGCAGGATATTTTCAGATATGTAGTTAAACAATTAAACATATACAATTGAACATATGTAATTATACAATTAAACAACATACTGTTTTTACTACAATCAATCAACCAATCATCATCGTACGCAGTAAAGTTAATGCTTTATAAGGTTCTTTTCGCATCAAACAGTAAAATAAAGGTATAGCAAAGATGTCAGGGACTTATCTGGAATTCGGAATTCTGTTTTTTTTTCAGTTTTCTGAAATTTATTAAAAGCTCTCAGAATATTTCCGATAGCACACTCATAGCCCTCAGAAAGAGGGGGAAAACAGGCAATTTTTTCCCTCTCATTCCCATTTTCTGAACAACGGTAGGTCATTCCTGGCACTTGTTGCTTACGAACAGACACGAGAAGATCTATTAAATCTAGCGGGAGGAACCCCGCCCAAGAATTCCGATTCTACTGGAAATTGCTTTCGGGGCGGTGGCAACTGTGGCGTATGGAGGTTCCTTTTAATTGGCTTTTGGCGGGCGTTGGGTTAGTGGGATCGTAAAAAACTCAACAGGTGAGCAGAGTTGAGTCATGACCGAACCGGATACGAAAGAAGGGATAAATCCACCGACTGGGGAAATTAGAATAAAATCTTGATGCGTAAGATGACATATTTGATATGAGTTAATGGCCGTAATCTGCGACATAAATATGCTGAAGCAGGGATTTTAGATCACAAACTGATTTAAATCATTTTTATCGAACTCCAAAATTTGGAGTGACCTCCTTTTTTTGTTATTACAGTCGAACCCCGTTATAGCGAACCCGGCATATAACGAACTCACGGATATAACGAACGAAAATTTTGGTCTCGCCTTTTTCTTATTGTACGTAATTTAATTAGTATTGTGTCAGTTAATGTAATCGATTTTAGTCGATTTAATTCATTAATGATCATTCTTAATAGATTTTATCATTTTTTTAATTACATCATTATTGAATACACATAGCAACTAATGAGTTATACATTTTGTGAACTCTAGCATTTTTCTTAACGGTTCGGATATAGCAAACCACCGGATAAAGCGAACAAAACCTTTGGTCCCTTGAAGTTCGTTATAACGAGGTGTTCCACTGTATTCAAATATAAAGCTCCATTGTCACTCAAGTACCGAAATCTGAACTTTTATCATTTATTTCCTCAATGTTACTGTTATCTTTCGGTTAGAACTTTTAATACGCTTAATGAGTCTCAAGTTTTTGAAATCCCACCAGAATTGGTGGTCTGTTTAATAAATCCTTCCGGTTAAAAAAGGTGGAAAACCTAAGGCTTTACATGTAATAAAGAGGGATGTTTTAACACAAAATACTTCAAACTGTAAAATGATTTTTATCATAAAAAGATACGATTATCACATAACCATTAAACGTGTGGGATCTTTATCCAGACAGTAAAGCCTTGAATTCAATGTCATAATTCTTCAAACTTATCGTTTCCGATACATCTTAAATGCACAGCTTTTTATATCTTGAGCATTCAGCCCTCGTTGATACAGAAACAGGGTTGCAGATTTTTTCACATATTACTTTACCGACAGAAATTGGCTCTTAAATTAGGTAGTTTATATTGCTTACTAAAGGAGTTACTATAAAGTATTGTAACTTTAAAAAATCAAACGCAAATAATTTTTTACATGTATGTAAATAAATACTTGAACGTGTAAGGCAGTTTAGAATAAGATTAGTCAGAAGTAATTTTCGATAAGAATTTGTATTCAGCAATCATGCTGCCTAATTCATTTCTTTTACCAGTCATTATGCTGTTAAAAATATTTATGGCGTGTTTATATAAAATCCGTCAGCGTTAAAGATTCTGTTGGCGTTGATTGGTCAAATGGGTCAATGTTTGGTATATGATTGGTTAAAAATTTTAACTCTGACGAATTCTATGTGAACAGGCCCTTATTCTCTCTTTAGTTATATAAGTATTTAAATCTTAGTGGTGTGTATCCCCCCCCCTTTTATTAGATAAAAATAACAAAGTCTTGGGTACCGTGTTTTATCCCAAACTATTGCCTAATTTCCATTGTATAAAATTAAGTGGTCACAAATTTCTGACAATTACGTATTAATTTTCTGCAAGGTATCATTAGAACAGTAAGCTACATTTTACAGAGAATCTAAAAATCCTACACTTATGAGGCAAAAGTTATTTTTGTGTTATACGCAGGTTTTGCTGCAAAAATTAAAAGTTGAATGAATCGTATGTTAAATATTCTTTACTTTGAATGAATGAAATGTAGAATAAATCGCGTTTACAGAGTTTAAATTAAAGAGCCTTTAATTTAAATTTTAAAACACCATTCCACGATTAACTAAAGGGTATTGTAAAGTCTCCCTTCTTTGAGTCTGAGAACAATGAGGATTCCAGGGAATCTATGTCTAATATCTGGGCCTTATATAGTTAGATATTACATGTAAGGGTTTTTAGATATTAAATTTGAATCATGAAATCCATCTGTTGTGATCTATGTCACTTGAAATGGACAAATCTGATTGGTTAATACTATTCTTCAAAATTAAGAAAGGTTAATAATTTCGTATAAGAGTAATTAATAAAGAATAAATCCAAGATTAAGTATCAGGATAATCATTCAGATGAAGAAATCAGTTTTCACAAAAATACCCGAATCACCGCTATTTCACTTTTTTCGGATCAAGTTTGATGTAAGTAGATTGAAGCGCATATAGAAGGGTAGGTGTATAAACTTTTTGTTGTTGTTGTTGTTGTTAAACTTATAATTTCATACTGAGTATCCTGTGAATCTAATGTATGCATTTAGCAAAAGTAAAACGCTTCGTATGTTCTAGTCAGTAAGGAAATTTAATTATAGAAAAATAAAATCAAATTTTATGTTCTTTGCGAGAAATCTTAAAGGGAATTTATATTAGATAGTTTGATCCATACTGAAATCTGTATAACTTTTAAAATATTGCATTCTATTTGAAATTTTTGCAAACATATCTTTTTATATGCAGATCTCGCATTTACATATTCTCCTTGTGTGGCACTCGGATACAACTAGAAGAAGTCCAAGCAAGCCATCTCCAAAGAGTTCAGTACAATATCATGCTGCGAAATCTGGTAGTCCTCGTGACCTTGAAAAATGCTGGTATTTTGCGAGAGACAGTAATACAAGACAATGATGTATTCATCCATGTTTCGGAATCACTAGTCACCGTGCTTTGAATAGGAAACATCGTAAGTTCATCGTTAAGGTTAATTTCCTTCACGAAAATTGATTTTATATAAGAGAGGACACTTAAAAATTGTTTAAAAGTTGTTCACTTGAAATCGTGCCCTGTAAGCTAAAGTCTCGACGACTTTGTCACACATTTTTCAATGTAAATGATTCAAATTCAGAAAAGGAAATAACGCTTTCTATTTTAATCAGTTTCAATAATGAAAAAAAAGGGTAATTTTTAAATATATGTAATATTATGAAAAAAGCAATGAAAAGAGATTATGATATCATAAGCTCAGCAGTTAACGGGATTTTAACTGAGAAAAAAACACATTAATAAAAAATAAATTATGCACAAGTTAAAATAAGATTCTTTTTTATTACAAAAAGGTGAAATTACCAAATACGGTCAGCACTTGATACATTTTTTCATTTAAGGATATATGTCTATGCATGTGTGTGTGTGTGCATGTGTTTATTTTATTCAACAAAAAGGAGACTCTTCTAAAATATCAATTCTATTTTATAAAACTAATGTGTAAAATGTATTCTTCACAGTCAACACTTATAACTCTTGAAAAATTTTGGCATTTATTAGGCAATAGTTTGAAGGGATGATTCAAAGTACGTTTGAAAATCATCAAGTTCTTATAAGTTCTACTAATATTTAATTTATTTTAATAACCATTACACCAAGATTACAACATCAGTCAAGAGTAATATGAAAAAAAAGTCATGCAACAAAATTCCTCTAGTATTAATTTTTTTCTTTAAGAGTTCTTTTTTAAAGTTCGTACTAGATACTTTTTTATAAAATAGAGAATTGCAAACATTAAAATACAATTATGTGCTTTAAAAAAAATCATGAAAATTCTATGGCATATATAAGTTGCAACAACTACAATACACGTTTCGGAATATCTGATTCTCATCTAAATGTCTGTTCATTTTCAACAATTTAAATAATTTTTTTTCGCTGTGTGTGTGTGTGTGTGCGTGGCACACACACCCTGCTGTTACTTATCCAAGTTCAGGTCAAAGCTACCTTCCAAGTAATTCAGATACCACGCTGCGATATAGCTTTAGTCAACAAACCCTACCTTGACCATCCCTCATTTCTAAAAACCATATAACCTTGCAGATAAAAAGTGCGCATTGAACGTGGTCGAAAATATGGAGCATCCTGCTAATGCAAATGCAAAAGAGATGATGAGTTCCGCAGTGATATCTCATCGGGTAACGCTTTGCTCAATTTAACTCTCGGCAGAGGGTCCGTCTCTCCAGTAAGCAGGACAAAAGGCCATTGTCTGCACGAGTTTTATAAATGATAATGTAGATTAGAAAGAAAATTGTTGCGAAATTTCAGATAGAGTTTATCCTTACTAGATGTGAATTTTACTCAAATATTTCAAATTCGTGTAGTTCAAAATGTGTAATGACTAGCTTTAAAATTGGTAGAAATAAGTATTTCTTACATGTCGGTGTTTTTTTAAAGATTTTCATATAGAATTTTAGGGATTTTATGAAATGACTGGCTAATCTCTTGGTGCCTCTAGGAGTTCAAACTCAGGCACTGAAATAATTTTATTAATTGTAGAAGGCAAGAATCAGTTCGAAGTTTGGCTACTTCCCTACGAGTTCGGCAATAGAAATTAAGACCTCCGTTTTTTCAGAAATTACTGCTGAAGTCTAGTAATTGGACATACCGCAATGCTTTAATCTATTTAAAAGCCTTCAATTTACAGTTTTACAGGGGAATTTTATTATAATCTGAAAATTTCTTCGATGCTTAATAAAGATGCAAATATCCCCACATCCTTTGCTGATTGTGATACATATGTATATGATGACTAAAATTTTATTCGTAAGCAACTCTATTTCTACCTAATATTTAAAACAGATTTTCTCATAGTTTTTCTGTTAAATAAAAAGGAATTTAAATTCAAAGAGTCCCAATTAACTCGACTTGATACTCATTTTTGAAAGGGGAACTTGTTTAAAGTATGATAATAATCTTTCAGAAACCAAACAGATGGCAGAATTTAAGCCGGAGAAAATTTAACTTTCTGAAAGAAAACGAGTTAAGAGCGGAATTGCAATATTTTGAACAATTTTCACCATCAAAGCTTTAATTTTCGTCCAATTTCTTTTATCGTGATTTATTTTAAGTCACAATCGTGTTATATCTTCCGCAATGACTCAGCGTACAAATTACTTTTAAAAGATAATGAGTTTGCGTGTGTGTTGCACTAGTCTACACCATGATTTATTAGCAGGATCACCGTGTTATGTTGAAAGTGACAGAGTACTATCAGTAACATAGGAAGACGGCTATGCTCCAAATAAAATGGACGATGAGACGGAGGCAGATTATCCAAAATGATTGCCAGGAAGCATTTGCGTTTGAACCGAGCATGGAAATGAAAACTTAATGAAACAAAAATCGATGTTGAACCATCCTCTAAAACGCTGAGCGGATCATTTAATTCTAGGTACCCCAGCTACTGCGTGTTTTTTGGGGGATTATGAGTTTAAAAAATTGGCAACAACTTCATCACGGTTAACATATAATACTCTAAATCGGTGGTCATAGGCCCTCGGGCATTTTAAAAATAATAATGTGTACTAGCAACGCACACTCATAATATATCTATTTCTCTCTATATAATGGACTATATCTAGATTTAGACACAATAATCTAGGTCGTATTATCCTTCTTTTTAATTGTATGAAACTGATATGTGGGAAATATGTTGCAATGGAGCTATTCTTTAAATTACATTTAAGTCCTTTCATAATTAATACTTTTCAGAAATAAAATAATCTACATAAATTTGGTATTGCGTTCGTAATTCTGTTTTGTTGTGGGCGGGACTGGAAAGTAATTATTATTCAAAGGTGATCAAAATAATTGATATTTTTTAATTGTGTTAATTTTCAAAGAATTCTTAACACAATTTTCCAACGCCAACTTTTGTGTCTCGCATATTTATTAAAAAGATACCCCCCTTCGTTAATGGTGATTCTTGAGCATTGTCGATGACATTGCTATTTGCTGTTAACCGAACTGAAAATGTACTGTAAGAAAAGAGAGGAATGCAAGTATTTTATGGCAGTGAGAGTGTAGTTCAACCTGGATCCAAGCAGGATGCATTTAGAACAAAGTTGTTTGTGCTTCACAATACGAACACAATTATGAAGTAATAGTTACTTTTAATACGTAGAAAAGAAGCAGATTTTAAGAGGAAAAAGAGATTCTCTAAAGTGCTATAAAAATAGGAACGTTTTACACTTTAAATATATTACGAGAAAGTATCCAAATGTTTATTTGGCTGATGATTTGAGCAATTTTCAACTATGACGACCTGAAGCATTAAGAGGAAGATTTTTTAAAAAGTATACAACTTCCTTGTACAATATAATTAAACTAGATTTAGACAAATGATTTGAAAAACAATGAAAACGTAACCCAACCAGTCTCTTTGATTAGCATCTGATGGAGCGAGGATCCAAACTCTCCGTGATTCCATTAGGACTTTTTTTTAAAATCGTAACCAGTCAACCATGCTCGGATCCTTTTAACAAGGGCGAGAGCATATATACTAACACAGGTCAATGAAATTTGAAAGTTAAAAAAAAAAAAAAGCCACGCATTGGTGTATTCACTCACTTAACTAAATAGAGCAAAAGTGTTTCTACTTACAGGAAAATATATAATTGGAAAGGTAGAGAGGCTTAATTAGAAAATATTTCATAGCTGTCTCCATTTTATATTGTAAAATAATTTTATATAATAAACACAATAGCGTAAACGTTAGTTAAAATTTAATTAAAAAAAAATTAATTACATTCCAATATACTGGATCAAAACCTGGTGAGAAACGTGCGTGTGGGGATATCAGGTTGTGGGGGGGGGGAGGGGGGTTGATTCACTCGCTCAGAGATCTACAGGCAGAAACTCACACGCACAGAGGAATAAAAATGGGCCCAGACTTAGGAATTAGAAACCAAAATCTAATAAATTTTGAAATTATAATTTTCGAAAGTTTTTTTGACGAATCAGTTCCGAGTAAAAAAGGGGAAGAAATAAATATTGTAATTTATATTTAATTGTATTGTTACGATGCTATAATGCATACAGAATGTCTTGTTTTAATCCATTTTAACAGCTTAATTTGAAAATGGGGGATGGAATAAATCAAGTTCAACTCTTCAAGCAGCAGCGTACTAACCCTATTTGATTTGCTCACCTCAGAGTTAACCTATGGAGAAAATTTGTCTACTATTTACAGTTACATGAATGCTGATAATCCAATAAATATGGCATTTTCAGATAACCTGAACTTTTCTGCACCTTGCAGCAGGATTCATTTTATAAATTTCGTCTACCAAAGGAGTTTATGAAAGTTTAAACACTATACCAGATTGCCCTCGAATAATTTAAATTTAAATGTATCATTTGCATTTCTTTTAAAACGAAAAATATCCCAAGATGTAAAATTTTTTGTGTATTAAGGAGTATAATTAAAAAAAAATCTTTAAATCCAAGTCGGCAATCCTTGGGCAAATTTTCTCCTTAGGTTTACATTGAGGTGAGCGAATCCAATAGGGTTAATACTGTAACGTATTCCTGCGATTTGTGTCAAAAGCAGACACTTAGGTAGCGTCACAGGTTACGTGTAAGGTAGACAGCTTACTAAAATAGAGACTTTTAAGATAATGAGGATTTCAGTTTTATTTAATAAACACGGTTAGGCCGCGATCTCGAATAATATATATACAAAGCAGTCCGTAGAAGTTGGAGTAGGAATCGTCATCTGTCTCTCAAGGATGGAGCACACTGTCGCTAAAACGAGGCGACGAACTGCTGGTCAGGTCACAGAAAAAAGGGCCCGCACTCGTCCACTGGAAGCTAGCAGCTTCTCTGAAATAACACAATTGGGGAGATCAAGTTCCGATCGGTTTCCCCGACCTTTCTCGGTGAAAAAGGGTCTTCTCACGTAGAGGGCAGAGCCTCACAAAAAACAAGTCACTTAAAAGTGCGTGGAGCTAGGAGATCAGGTATCACTCCTAAACTCTCTAAGGGAAAAACTCTCCGCACAAAACTGGTCTTCAAGCCCTCGTCGGCTTATTTTAAAAACTTGATCCCTGGCGGAATTCTTTCTAGCCTCCTCTCTATAGCTCGCTCCGGATAGGCTGAGCGTCTAGCCGTGCGCAAAAAACGATGCCGATTATTACATCTTCATCGCTCGCTCACTCATTAGCGATCTCGTTTCAGGGCGTAAACTGTCATTGTCGGCCACTGTCAAAATATGGCGCCAGACTGTCTCCTCTTTTCATCCCAGGAATGCGTCCCGAAGAGGTGCCCATTGTGGTCCTCTTCCACCCGCGGGGTCTGCCATTCTTTAGCATCGGTTCACGGCTAGCGGCGATTTTAATGGTGTTCCTACTCGCCTCGAGGGGGGGAGATTGCCACAATACATAGCACCTTCAGCTTGCAGTCTGAATCCTGTCGTTTATATTTAAGATTGGTTGGTCGGTTTGAAGTGCGGTGGTCATCTTTTTCATCTGAACCAACAAACTAATATTAAATACTATTAAGGGGGTTAAAAAATATTCCTAGATCTCCTTTAAAAAAAAACCTTGCATAACACGAAGTTTTCATTTTACTAAGTTATCTGTTCTTTACATAGAAACTTGCAACCACCATTACGGATAAAATAGGGAAATTTTAACGCAGTCATGTACATCCTATAATTTAAAAAGCAAAATTACGGAGGCGAGGTTATTGTTTCATTAGTTAATGCTTAAATAGCAATGCATCAACAGACAGTAAATTCAGAATGCATTTTATACACAGCGCGGCGAAACGCATGCAAATATAATCAAGATAAATTCAGTGTTTTCCATACGTAGCTACACATTCAGTTTCTCGCACGAGCAGAAAGTTCGTTTTTTTTTTTTTCAAGCTGAGAGCGATAAGCGAGTCTCTTCCACGTATGCATAATGATAGTTATTTTTCTTCACCGAACGCGAGGAGAAATCACATAAGCGATTAATTGTTTCTAGCGATATGGAGTACAGTAGATGGAACATGTTTTACTGGTTATGTGTTTGCATCGAGAATGTAAAATCAAATGCTGAACTCCTATTGTATGTTTTAAGCTTTGAAATGGTTACTAATTTTACTACGAGTAAACGAGAGTACGTGCTGATTTACACAAAAGTATACGTCTTTATGTAGATTAAAATTTTTATAACTCATGCACAGAATTACACTTTTATAAATAAACTAGCTGAATACCCATGCTTCAGTATGGAGTACATTCAAATTTGATACAACAGTCAATATAAGCAATTAATGCCTATATATATGTATATACTAGCTGAAAACCCACACTTCGCTACGGAGTACATTCAAATTAAATACAACGGTCAATGTATGCAATTAATGCATATATATATATATATATAGTGGAATCTCGATCTATCGTTTTTCAAGGAACCGATTGAAGTTTAATGCTAAAAACATATAAACGTATAACTCAGCTTCGAAAAACTTTCGACTTATCTATTACTGACTTATACAAGAATGCGGTGTTTAATTATTAGATATTTATCAGTAAAGATGTATTTGCGTTTCTAATATCAGCCCGAAACAAAAAAAAAAAACATTTTGCAAACCGTTAACGTTTAATTCCTCTTTATTTTGTCATTCAGCTATATTTGTGAAGATATCTGTGAACATTTCGCAGAAAAATAAATAAATTCATAGTTATCCATAAGTTTTAAAATGCATCGTCTTATTTACAAAATATAAATTGAATATAATGGATACAGTCAAACTTAAACAAGATTTTGAAAATTTAGAGTAAAAAGATTTCGGATAGATTTTTGACAAATCTGTGAAAATGACTTTCTCCTTGTATTATCACAGTACTACAATCAAAATATTTAAATAAGAAATATGAAAAAAAACTATTAAGATCTGTATTAGAAAAAAAATGTCTATATACTCGTAATTGGGCAGTCCTTTAAAAAAAGAAATCAGTCGCAGTTATATAATTGAAAGGGGGAACAGTTTTATGATCTTTAGTAAGCTTCTACACAAAATTATCAGTATCAT
The DNA here is from genome assembly GCA_907164885.2 of Dolomedes plantarius. NCBI lineage: Eukaryota > Metazoa > Arthropoda > Arachnida > Araneae > Dolomedidae > Dolomedes > Dolomedes plantarius. Next base: position 172,350,999 of record OU015493.1, read on the forward strand.
TCACGATACATATTATCCTTGCTGCATTTAACAAAAGAGGATATTTAAAATGGATGCTAGCTGTTTGAGGTTCTGTAAGAGAGGGGAACAGTGAAAAAGGAACAGGTCCGACATTTAAGTGAAGTGATTGTCAGTATATTTCAATACTCATAAGAGTGGGAAAATTTTTAACTTTTAGAATTCATACAACACTTTATAAAGTTCTCATATACTTCCCTTTAAAATTAACCGATAATTTTTCATCCGCACACTAAAAGCACAAGACGGGGACCACTTCTCTCTCTGACATCATTTCCGGCATATGTTCCATTTACACCTCATCAGGTGAAGAGGCGAGCACCAGCAATGAATTCAAAACGTATCATCGAGTTCGATTCGTCGAACAATCAACTAAATCATGCTCTCTTGAACCTTCGGCGCGCACAAACACATATTACCGGGTCCTCCAGAACTCCCGAAAATGCGTTCCCAAACTGATTCCCAAGCAAAAGGGGAGGAAGATCCCCCTCAATTGTTGAAGAGTTCTCGAATAAATCGACGAAATAACGCCAATGAAGACAGATTGGCTGTCACCACTGAAGCACCTGGGATCCTATTGTTAAAACCCTAATGGGGATAGAAGGCTTCTTTTTCTTCAACAAAGTGAGAATTTAATGTAAGGGAAGAGGGGGTGGAGTAGAATAGCTCCGAAAAGGGGGGGGGGATCCCCTTTCAGAAGATCCAAATTGCTCGCAAAGAATGCATATATATATTCGTATTGTGATCCAATTTCAATAGATCGGTTTCGGGAAGTACGGTATCTTATTTTGGGAGAATAGGACAGGTGGGAAATTTATGAAGGATGGATATTTAAAAGGCTCTACTGGAAAAGTAAGTCCATGCATTAGATTTTTAAATGGTATTTTTTATGCTCCCCTCATAGAAATGTGACTAATGTTTTGTTCATCTGTAGCAGTACTATTTCTATAATATTTGGTTGAAGAATTCAGAATGCAGCAGTTGAGTAGTTCAAATGCATAATAAAAGTGGAAATAATACAGGCTTTAAAAGGAAATGACAGTTGGGATTATTTATTCAGATAAAAAATATTTTTCGGAAAAGTTCATAGAATGATGTGATTGCGCGAAGAAGTTGAACTTCGGTGCATACCTTTTGATAACTGTGAGAACAAAAATACACAGAAGATAAAATAAGATTCAAAAATTCAGCAATTGGATCATCTAGAGAAGATAAGGAATTACAAAAACATCTACCCAATACCCGATAACGAAGTTTTACGAAAAACCACAACCTCTCTTTGATATTATCTCAATTTTATAGGTGTGACATGAGCAGCTGTAAATCTCGAAAGTAAAATCTTCATAAATTAATTTTCGTAAGCAGTAATGAAATACATTAGGTGAAGATAATGTTTTAGTGCACATAAGAAAAGAAAATTTTGAAATCTTTTGCCATTACGTTTTGTTTTTCCCCGTGCTATTAAAATTTCTACGTATCTCGCAATCTGTAATGGAGAGCGAAAATTACTTGCTGGAGTCAAATTACTTCTTCGCCACTCAAGCTCTGGGTATATTACAATTTTGCTGGTTAATTAATACTGAGCTCATCTCATCTAGTTTTAAAACTACGGTAATAATTACTTTTCAGCCCATTCCCTTTTACTTCGCTATGGATATAGCGAAAGTGTGTAACAAACAAAATCAAACGCAAGGAACGAAAGTTGTTAATGTGATGATAATGTATTCATGTTGTAAGATGACTCAGGATAAGTCAATCATTAATTGAAAGCCTTATTTGAACAGTGGTCCAACTCCATTCCTGTTCATTTTGAGATACAGAGCCTTAAAGTCTAAGGAGTGCTGAGAAATGACTGCTGAAGTCTGATCTGTAATGCCCTCTGTTGGCAGCAGAAATAAGATGGAGGTGTACCAGTTTTAAAATAAGATAGAAATGACTTGCATAATATGAAAGTGAAGCTAACTTCATTTTTTTTAAGTGGAGTTAGACAACTATTAAAAAAAGGCCTTCAATTTACATGATGCTGAAAAGGATTTCTTTTTATTTATTTGTTAAAGTTCGGTAGTAAGCATCAAATGCAAAGAATGTCATTCCTAATATATACCAATGCTCTAGGAAGGTATTTACAAATTCTTTTTCCCCCAATTTTTCAACAGAATACTGAAGTACATTTAAATTACATTGATTTTTAGGTACTGTATATTTCGGACCATAAGACGAACTTTTTTACATAAAAAAATCCACTTAAAATTGGAGTACGTTTTATGGCCCGAAGGTAATATTAAAATAAAATGAATATTTCATTATATATATCCGTATTTGCTGTGCAAAGGGTGTTAAGTTCAAAATGGGCCAAAATGAGTTATCAAATCAGGCATGTTTGAAAAATCAAGGGCTACTGCAGGGTACAGAAAGCTAAGTCCAATTCCACTCCTAAATATTTTTAATCACCAGGGAAAATTTGGGATATGGGAAACAAAACAGAAACATGTTAGAGTTAAAGGGGTTATGTCCGAATAAATGACTTAACACTCTTTACTCAACAAAAATAAAATTAGAAAAATTTACTTTAAAAAATTTTTAAAATTACACTAAAAAAACTTTCTTTACAAAAGCCTTTTTTTTAAATCCCGTTTTTCAAAAAATATGATTTTGGACTTGACACTCTTTACACAGAAAAAAAAATTATATATATATATATATATTCCTTCTTATTAAGTAAGAAATTGAAAATATCTTTATATACCTAACAAAATACAAAACATTCTTTTCTAAAATCCCTTCCATAAATATCAGGTGCGTCTAATGGTCCAAAAAATACTGTAATTCTTTTTTGAAAATTTCATACAGTTCCATTCTTCTACAATACGTTTCACTTTTTGATACTTTTTGAGCAATATTATAAGGAATTCAAATGATTGACATCGCTAAATATTGACAGAATTTCGCGAAAAACATTAAAAACACGAATCTTTTTGTCTTCTAGAACCTTGCCAATAATTTCTTTGTTTTCTTAAAAGGTACAACAAGAAATTTAATAATCGTCACTGACACCAGGAGGAGAACGAAAGGAAGAAAAAAAAAATCAAACTTCCGTTTCCAATAATTATCGAACATTCTTTCCCGAACGGCTTATTGAAAACTTTTACCCTTTGGCCAAGAAGGGGAAACTTGCATATCCCCCTAACTTTTATTGACAAGCTAGTAACTAAATAAAAGTGAATCTCTTAAAGCAAATATTCGTCGATATAGAATGCGAGAAGTGCGGGGGAAAAAAGTTCAGGGCGACACCTCGTCTTGTTTGACGTGAAAACAAGCGGAGAAGTTTCTCGCGACTCCTAAGTACAAACTGTCAAAAAGTGACACTTGAGTAAACTGAAATGTGTTTGGGAGGGCAAACTTGTCGCCTTTCAGAGGAGGTAAAGTTTCGGGTCTTTAAGGTGATACGGAAGATTTCTTTCTGAGCATATACATTTAAAGGGGAGGGGGGACAGAGAAGTTTGGGGAAACACTTTCATATAGTATGATATGACTTGATCGTATTCGAAGTGTTTGCCCTTTGAAATGCATTTTCGACCATTTTGGGAGCTCGTGATTTTCGAAAGCAAACACAAGTTTTTAATTGATCAAAAAATCACAATCATGTTTGCGATCTAAGGAAAAGAAGCCTCAGCGAGGCGAGTTTGGAGATTGGGAGAGATTAACTATTTCAAGAAAGGGTTACACACACTGATATGAATAGATATCGATTAACCATCCCCTTAGTTACTATGTTGGGCCCTGTTTAGTGAGTTGGAATAGACATAGTTATAAAAGTTTAAGGGGACCGTAGACCTTTATTTGAGCAAATCTTTTATATTGTAATGATTGTGTTATAGTAAAAAAAATATATATTTCTGTGGGATAATAGCACCAAAACTGTTTTTTTTTTCAAGTAAAATACCCTTTATGAAGGTTCTGTGAAGTGAGTAATAAAGTGTAGTAATAAACTTGAAATCTGTTTTTCTCAAAGCAGATTTTTCAAGGTTTTTGGATTTTTTAAATGCTCCATACGGCTTAATTTTTGTTCAAAATTCATGAAATTTATAAGGAAAAACCCTGATACTGTTTACAAAGAAAACGAGTATGCATTTTACAATTCGAGTTCATTAAGATAATTAAATTTGATTTGTATCTTATTAAATGGCAAAATTTTTATGAAAATCGGGATGGAATTCAGAAAAAAAATCTCTCAAAATTTAACTACGAGTATTCAAGGGATTAATTAATTGATACTCAGTTTTGTTTGTAATACAGTTTTAAGTGATTAAAATGCAAAATCGAGGAAATCTCTCAAAAATTAAGTCACAAGAAGCATTTTAAAATTTTGTTTATAAATTGTAAATTAAAAAAAAAATCTTAAAATTGTAATAAGATTGGAAATCTCTTTTAAGATATGCTATATAACTTAGGGTGAAATGTATATATGTACAAAATTTCATATCTCTGAGGTAAAAATTTCAAAAATCACGTTGTAATATCCACTATCTCCTTAAATGTTTATTCATGCATGTAAAAATTGAAAGATTTCAGATAAATTCCCGAAAATTTCCTTATAGAATTAGCTGGGAACCTATTAAGAAAAAATCAGTCTAAATTTTGAGGCGTGAGCTATGTTCTGGTGATTATAAATCAAATTACTGTAATGTATCTTTATATGGTTAAAAAATAAAAACTCTCATTTAAACTACTCTATTTTTCCTTGTCCAATCAGTTACTTCTCTCCTTAAACGAGTACTTTGCTTTTATCATCACGAACATGTACAGTTTCCTCTTAATGATTCTCATGCATTTACTAAGTCTAGCATTTTTCCCGTAACACATGGGGCCACTTTCCCACAAGAATTTCTCTAGCTAAGCCTCTCCGTGTACAGTTATATTTTTTAACTCTTACCTTTTTCAGGTGTTTTGGGGTGTATCTAAGTTGTACCGATCTATCTTCCCTTTAAGAGTAATGTCAAATTAACCTCTCTCTGCCACGGTCCAACCCTTTTTGATTCAGCCTCCGAGATGATTAATATCTTTAACGGTTAAAATATTGGACATTTACCTTGTGTTTTTCGTGAATTTAAATTTTAATAATTATTTACAACGAAACTGAGGGACCTAACTGTTAGTCTTGCATATATATTTTAATATACTTAATATTTCCTACTTTAAAACTTTACTCTCTCTAAATACGAGTATTTTATTTGATGATGGGCCTTCCGGAATTCAATCACTAATTTACTCTTTTTTACAATATTGTACGAATCTTACACGGAAAACTACTAGCTAAGTGGGTTATCAATTAACTTGATGGCCTCCAGCTTTGCCTATTGACCATAGACGTAGCATGCTTGTACCTTTTTTTTTTTTTTTGGGGGGGACGAATTGAATTCAGCTGGGCCCCCTTTAGCGCACTGACTACCGGACGGTCCTTAAAACATGGAATATTATGATTTTTTTTTCAATTGAATAACAATAGAATTGATGTTTGAATTATATTAAAAAATTATACAATGAGAAAAATAAATATGATATAAATAAAACGAGAAAAGAAATATAGCATCGAATTTTCCTTATGGGGGTCCAGGACACAAAATTGTTCGAATTTTCGAAAAAATTTTTATTGCATTAAATTTTTTTTGTTCTTTTACGCTTAAAATGACGTTTAAATCATGTTTCTATCTTAATTGGAACAGGATAAATTATTTTTTTGGTAACATTCTAATAGTAGCCAATCGTTTAAACCTGTGCGTTTTTCTTTATGAGTTTTTTTCCCCATTTCTCGTCTTTAAATTGTTATAAGTCAAGAACCGTTGAAGATAAATGGCTGAAACTTGGAACATGTATTTTTCAACTATTTTCCTTTAATTTTGATTCAGCAAATTTGAAAAAAAAATTACTTTTGAAAATATGATTTTTTAAACATAAGTTACATAATTTGTTTTGTAATTTTTAATCTAAATATTTTTAATTTCTTTAAAAATTAATATTTCAAAAATTGCTGAATCAAAATTAAAACATTTCTGTTTAATTAAATGAAAAAATTTTGAAATTCAATAAATAATATTTTGAGTTATAAAGATTTTAAGTGACCCCACTTTTATTAAAAATTTTAAGTTAAAAACTGTTTTAAAAACTTTTTGAGAAATTTATGATGTGATTTTGTTTACAAATTATATGGTTGACCATCACAAAAAAATTCAAAATTTTCACTCAATAAATAAAATTTTTTTAAAATGTGTTCCGGACCCCCTTATGGATCATATCATTGTTAAAAACTATGTTAAGGCTAAAAACATAATCGGAATCTTCAGTTTCGCAGTTTAAAAAAGGCGGTAAAAAAACAAATGTCTTAAAAGTTTTCTACAATTTTTCGATTTTAACTGAACTTCTATTAACGTTTTCATTTATTCCAAGTTAAGTTGGAGGGGGGGGGGGGGCACGTCTCCTCGACGCTACGCATTTGCTCTTGACAGAATTAGAATCGAAATAATGCTTTTTATGAATAAATGCCCATAAACAGAAAATATCCAAACGCTTATGGAAATTCTTGAAATCTTCAAAATATACGAGAAAATGAAATCAAGAGGTAATTTATAAATACAATCTTTTTACATTATATACTTGAAACTGAAAAAAATCCCTATAATTAGATATATTGAATCGAGCTACGCGAGTGTTGAGAAAATTCATAATGCCAAAATTAAAGCAAAAAAAAAGTTAAGAGTTATTTAAAATAATTTTAAAATGCAAAAAATATATGTATAAATAGGAACAGATTGTACTATTCAATGTGGCTATTATTAAAAACTTCTATTTTTTAACAATTAGCGCACTTACGCGTTTTTATTTTTAAACGTATTAAGCTACGCAATAATTATAAAAAAATATAAAAATCCTAAAACTCCAAAGCATGGATAAAAAATAGAAAACTCATGAAGATAAAAATAAATTTTATTCGCAGTTTTCTTCTCTGAATGAGGGAGATTAGAATGATGTAAAAACTATCGAGATAGTGTTTCAAAGAACAAATTCATGAAATATAATTCAAAACATAACAGAAAAATCCATCAATGGAGAAAAAAAGACGGGGGAAAAAATCTCTTATCTAGCGCAGTGTAACATATGCTAGCTGCAAAGCCATACATGTCCCCATATTCTGAGAGAGCAATTCTTTACAAATTCTACTAAAAACTTCTTTCCATTTTACAATCTCCCGCCACTTTCTCTTTTTCTGCAGGTAACTGAATTTGACAACATGCAGGCAAAATAATTAAATTGAAAAGTCTGGTACTTCCTCACCGTAAATTAGCCTTTTTTTTCGCCTACACAAGGGGTATCGAACACCAAGCCATGCATTTCACAAAAGTGTAGAAGTAAAGCATGAAAAAAAAAAAGAAAACATTGAGCGAACAAGTTCATTGACAAGTCAAACGCGTCTCCAATTCGAAAAGTAAAACGGAGATAAAGAATAAAAAAAATGTATTCATTTCCTTGGAAAAGCGACAAAAAACCCCCTGAAGTTCCCAAAGCTTAAAAGGAATTCATTAGTGCTTTTAAAGTTCTCCGGTGAAGCACGTAGCTATGGTATAAGAGTGCGGTTAACAGTTTTTTTTTCTCTGTTTCTCGTTGTTTTCTTGTTTGTGTTACTTTATTTGTTGGCGCTTCGCGGTAGTATTCAGCGATGCTGAACCGATGATGCTAAGTTGGAGAGTCAGAAAAAGTGAAGAAACTTTACTTCTCGGAATGTTTTTATTGTCTGTGGCACGAAAAACTATAGGTTAGGAAATGTCTGGGGTGAAATTTTGGGGAAGGAAAAAAAGGCATCATTTAAAATCTTTTCGAACATTTCCGTTTTATACCTATAAACTTATGCGGTCATGCCAATACGCTTGAGTTGAATAGACTAATGACTATTTATCAGATGAGTTATACTGAATCATTCTGAAAGTCATCAAGAAATGAGGTACTACGTAAGAGTTTGTTTTAAAAGTTCACATAAAACTAGCATTTTCTGTGTTAAAGTATAATAATTTCGGATTACAATGTTATTCATAATTATAGAAATGTATACAATTAGTTGAAGCTTAGAAAAATGTTTTACTGAAGGAAAGGACAATATTTGCATGTTAAGGGTTATATTTCTATATAAGGGTGGTAATTGATATTGGTTGCAATAATTTGTTTTTAAAGTTTTTGGTTGTGTTCTTTTTTGTGTAAAGTTACATAAATAGAAGCATTATATAAATGTTCTTAATGATAATTCAAAGCGTGAAATTTCCCTTGAGATCTACGAGAAATTACAGCTAACAAAAAAGGGATATATATATATTTTTTTGTATTGACAAGTAAAGAGTAATTTGTATACCTTTTGGCAAATTTAATTCATGCATAAAATAGAACATACAAAATCGTATTTCTGTGTTTAGTCTCTGGACGAAAAATACTATTTTCCTCTAAAAAAGTTCTTTCTCTTAAAATAAGTTAAAAAATAACTCAATAGAAGATTTACTTTAAATATTTCAATGAACACTATTCCTTATTTTTCCTACCTCCTAAAACACGTGAAAAATTTTCTGCTGGAATTGAAAAATATATTCATTAACAAATTATACTAATCTCTCCCCAGAGTAAATTTTTTTTTTTTTTTTTTTGCTACGCTTCCAGGTAATTATATATTTTAGCACAATATTAACAAAAATTTGAAAGCGTAAAAGAGTGCTTTTAATAGCAAGGGCTGTTGATGTTAGTTTAGGAATTTTAAATGTTCCCACGTTGTTTTTAGCTTCTTAAAATGCCTTTCGGAGTAATTCAGTAATTAATACCATGGTTGGTTTTTTGCTATTGAAAGAAAAGTTAATAACTCATTTCAGTCATGCATAGACGTAAAAATCTCATTTTATGAACTCTCTATTGTAATAATACTATCCGAAAGCTCTAAGAAGGAAAAAAAAGAGAAGTTTTCCTTCAAATTATCTTGATTTCAATCAAACATATCTAGCAAAAATGAACAGGGAAAAATACAAGAGAAACCGAAAGCAGAGATACTAAATCTCTCGACAATACCATTGTCAGTAATCCTTCTACAATGAGCGGTAATGCCTCGAATATGGCAGAGTCAGAGGTTAGGTCATACAGTCATGTCTAGGAGCGATATAGGAACGCGGGCCCACGCGATGTCAAAGGTTAGGAGAACACTCGACAAACTTCAGACGTGTGAAGACATTCAAATGAAGAAGTGATCAGGAGCAATGACATTCAAGTCCTTCAAGGAAAGCCCTCACTTATGAAGTGGAAACTAAAGCACGCAATTTAGTACAGTTATTAACACATTTTATTATTCTTAATTCTCAAAGCGAATTTATTTAGATCTTCAAATAGTATCTCTGAAAGTATGAGTTTATGGATGTTATGGGATGAAAACCGTATACATTTTACACAGTTTTTAAATTTTTTATTGTTAAAAATTATGCAAAAATTATCTTTTATTTAAGGCTGCTGTGAACTAATCGTATAGGATTCGCTCACCTCAAAGTTAACCTATGGAGAAAAAATGTCCAAGGATTACCGACTTGGTTTTAAAGATTTTTTCAAAAAAATTGTACTTCGTAATTCTTTTTACACCTTGGGGCATCTTTAGCTTTTAAGAAAAATGCAAATAATATTTTGACATTTAAATTATCCGGGGAAAAAATCTGGTAGAATGTGTTTTAAACGCTCATCAATTCCTTTGGTGGACGAAATTTGTAAAACGAATCTGTTGCAAGGTGCAGAAAAATTCAGACTGTATTCAGACTGTAGAAAATACCATTTTTTACTGGATTATCGGTATTCACGTAACTGTATATAGTAGACAAGTTTTCTCCTTAGGTTAACATCGAGATGACCGAATCTAATAGGGTTAGTACACAGCAACCTTAAGGAGAAACCTTTCGCAGGATGTTTAATTCAACTTGAATCTAATATCAGGCAATATTTTATTAAGCGTTCTAGGAAGGCTCTATCTGTAACGACAAAAGATTATCTGCTGAAATCCCATCTCCATGCTTCCTTAAGTAAAGACGATTCGCTGGAGACACATCTGAATAGAAAAATTGTAACGAAAATTACTTGTTGAAGACTTTAATCTGAATGTTTCATAGGCACCTAGTTTGAAAGTTTCACTAACTTGACATTTGAAAGTTTTATAGTCCAGTTAAAGCTATGAATATTTAATTATAATAATATAATTTAACTTTCTTTAGATATGCTATGGAAATGTGTAATATAGTGGAGGTTAAAGAAGTACAGTGTACGTCCCAGGAAATCCATTACGCATCACAAGCATCTACCTGCAAGTCACAAGGTGGACGACTTGTGACATAAGCAAACGCACCACTCAGTAGCAAAGATCATACAGCCACTGTTTGTCTCTTTCACGACCGGAAGCAGATAAACGCGAAGTGGAGAGATAATAAAATAAACTCACATCCTTGCAAAATAATAAACCACTGAAGTTTCTTTTCTTAAAATTTTCCCACTCTAAACCCTGAACTTTTATAACAGGAAATACTTATGTATCAACAGGCGAGAACAAACATTTTTGACCTGTTGTTTCAACATCCGCTCATAAATAATATATTTGATTGAAAAATTACTTCAAATGTTAAATAATTTTTCTGAAAATATACTATGAAAATCTATATAGGATTTTTCTAAGAAGATATCAGCTAGACAGCTTAAATTTTCTTCCCATAAAAAGGGGGTTTGGTTTACACCTAGCTTTTGAATATTTGACGCACATGTGTCGAATTCGGAGTTCTGTCTTCCAGAGTTATTGACAGTGCCTTTTTTTTATGTCGATCGGAAATTCTATGTATTCTCCACATCAAAACAAAATCAATTGTATGAAGGAAAAAATCCCTACCAAAGCACTCTAAATCCATCAACTTCCATTTAAAAATAAAGAAAAATGTATCCGTAAAACAGGAAGCATGGTTAGAGTTTCAAGTCCGAAAACAGGAAAAAGTTGAGAAAAGTGGTGCTGAAATCAATAGCACAGGCCCAGAAACCAATTTCTGGAAGAACACGCGACGTGGACTTAAGCGAGTTTTTTTCTTCTCTTTCTTATTTCTGCAGCCGGTCAATTGCAATCCATCATAGAGAGTGACATGCATCGATCAGATGTTGAGGTCGGGGGCAGCGAAGCTTAAGTTCTGTTTTGTGCACAGCTTTCATTGGGCATTCTTATTTGGAACAATGCGACCCGTTATTTATCGTTCAATTACCCAGTGGTGATCGCTGTAATGAGTGACCGAGAAACTAATTGCAAGTCAAAACTTTTTAATTTGAGGACGATTGACACCAACTGTTATGGTGTAATTAAGCCTCATCATTTAGGATCTAAAAAAGGGCGTAAAATTGCCGGTAGAGTACTAACAATTTGGGTGCCGTAACTTCCCCAGTGATTTAACAGCAAGACAATAAAAAAGTAGCGATTGCCACTTCTCTGGTGTTCAGATTTCAAAGCATATTCACGATTTCTTGTTAAAATATTATATTTAATTGGGGTGAAAATAGAAACTGAATTTAACAATGGATTGAGAAGTTACAGGAATTCAGAATTGAAAGTCATTCTGCCAAAGGAAGATAAAGGAATTTTGGTCTTACGGACAATATAAATTTTACAAAATTCTGCAATCGAAAGCACTTGTATTGCATAACTTGAAATTTTCACATAAAATTAACTACTGTGTAACGGGCGTTAAACATAATTATCTAATAACGTATTTTCATATTTTACAGGGAGTATTTGTCATGACGAAACATAAAATGTTATATCCTTAAAGTAAAATGTAATCCTAAAACAATATTTATATAACTTTATCTCCATCTAAGAGAACAATAAAATTAGTTGTATATTTTGTTCAGAATCAGATATTTCATACATATACAGTAATGAATATTGTTTAAAAAGATATAGATGTGCATCTGTTGGATGAAACAATATTTTAAGTATTCTTATGTTAGAAAAATTTTGAATTTCCTTTAATTTTCTTTTACTTAGGATTTTGTATAACGTTATTTAATGTTTTTAATACACTCTTTTTGCGTTTTTTGGAATTTCTAAGAAAATTCAGCTTACACTCATTTGATGATAGGAAGGCATAAAACCTTCCAAAAACCAGTTCCATTGAACATTAGCAAAGAGACTGAAGCATGATTATGGCAAAAAGATAACAAACATACGCGTGTACTAATTCCAATGAAGTGATGTTTCTTACTGCAATTGTTAAAAAAGTGAACAATTTAATTGAAGGACCTTATATGAATAGTGGTCCAACTCCACTTTAAAAAAAATTGGAGTTAGCCTCACTTTCATGTTCATACAAGTCATTTTTGTCTTATTTTTAAACTGTTACACCTCCAGCTTATTTCTGCTGCCAACAGAGGGCACTACAACTCTGACTTCAGCAGTCATTTCTCAGCACTCAGACTTTAAGGCTCTGTATCTCAAAATGAACAAGAATGGAGTAGGGCTATTATTCAAGTCAGACCTTCAATTATTGCACTCGTTTTTGCCAGTTTGACAAATTTCATTATAGAACAAATGTATTTAAGCTCGTTTGTGTGTTTTTACTAAAACTTGCAACGTGCAAAATGACGTGCAAAAATGCATGTTTTTGTATTCAGTCAAATAACTGGATATGCAGATCTATCGTAATGACCATCCTCTGGCTTCAGTTCACAAAATGTATGCATACAGTTACGATATATCAACATTTACGTTGAATTAGGGAGGAAAACGAGTGTACAGAATATATCTGAATATTCTCCTTAAAAATGTTCCATCTTAGAACATGTACTTTTGTCTCCCACGAAATGCATGGGCCTTGCATGCAATTCGAAAATGCAGAGTAATCCTCTGAAAGAGATTTAAACATGCTAAGCCAATTAAACACGGCGGGAGCATAAAGTCTTAGTTTAATGAGATAGAAATAACAACTAGAATGTTCCCCTCCACAACTGTTTGTCAACTGTCGCATTAAGTGTTTGCCCATGGGTTTTCCTATTAACTTCCCTGCGAGCGCACATGAAGTACGACCGGAGAGTACTCTTCCACAGCTGCGACACATTGGAATTAAAATTTTACACTTATTAATATTGTGAGATAGAATGCATTTTTAGATTTCCTTGTTATATTCTTGATTAGTTCATAGACTTTTCCTTACATGTAATTGGCTTAATTACGATACGCGAGAAAACCGAAAAGGATATAAAGGGAGATTTTCTAAACTTCCCCATCAACTGTGGAATATTAGCTCTGATAAAAGAAACGAGTTTCATTCATTCTTTCATTTACTTTCAAACAGAAAATTTCCTTCTCTTTCTAAAATTTCTTTTACAGTTTGACCCTTACCGTATGCCAAGTACTGCCTATGAGAAGTAAAACTTATATTTCATTTAAATTTAAACACGGTGTGTTACGTGTTAATCTTGGGATTTTTTGCGACTGAAAATTGCCAAAACTGATCCTTGTTGCTCATTAAAGTAGAAAATTAGAATGTGAGCATCGTGTAATACAGATATCTTTGTCATTAAAGTGTTACATTGTTACATTGTCATTAAAGTGTTCGTTCATTTAATGACAATTATGAGTTATTTTCACTGTTGGCTGAACTGCATTAAATCAACGCCAGCTGAAGACACAATTAATCATAGAACTGTGTTTGAGGTGTTTAACATCATTTACTGTACGGAGTGAATCGATGATGTCTCACGTTAGATATCAGTGTGTGGTAAAGCCATTCAAAAATGGTCATCATTCAGTTCAGGGGAAGGTGGTTAATGATTTTGATGTAACTTCTTCTGGAGAATGTTTGAATGGTTTTCTGAAGCAAAATGCCGTCTGTATACCCAGATAATAGCAAAAATTCTGATGGGTTATCAGATTGTCCTTCAGTTCCGATATTAAAATACACCTAACCAAATCACGATAGGTCACACTGACCTTTTACAAAAGATCCCCCCCCCCCCAGTCAAAGTCTTTGTGAAAATATGCTCTAATTTTCCATTAAATTATAGGCGATAGCTTAGAAAACTTAGAACAAGTGAACATTTTCATCTGCAGAACATAATCAAATCACGTGTTTGCAACTGTCATGCAACTACTTCCAGCGTCTTCTACGCGGTAATTATTCACCCACTTGCTGTCAGTTTTGTTGATGAGTATATATGTCTTCATAATTTAATGCTACAAAGAAAAGGAGGGAAGGAAAACATTTTATTGTTATGTTTTGAAAATTCTGCTGCAGCATACCAGTTATTTATATGTTAATCACAATTTTTTAGCAACCACAAAACATGAGCTAAGATGTCCATACACTAATAAATATGTTCAGACTTCAGACTTTGATAGTTATGGCGAACTCGTAAACCTCCAAGAATATATACCTCGAAGAATATATAAGCAAAAATTTAAAGATATATATTGATGAATGGTGATTTTTGAAAGCAAGGTATGAGTCACAGATTTCCCAATGACGTAAGAAAACGACTATCTTTGAATTCCGTTATACATCCCCTTTAGAGAGTCCTTAATTTCTAATAATTAAACTCTATATGGAGGTTTATATCCGTGTCACCAAGACAAAAATGAATTCCATATTGCCTTAGAAAATTTGTATAATGGGGAGGCACATTTATTATTTTACTTCAGGTTTTATTAGAATCATATTGGAGACAAATGTATAGTATCGAAAAAATATTTTTTTGTGATGAGAAATTGACCTGAATATTCATTACTATGAAAAAGGAAATGGTAAGTTTCTTGGCAAATTTTAAAGTTTTTAACATTTTGAGAGATGGTGCTCAAAAACAAAGAAATAATGCTACATAAATAAATAACTCGTAAAATCTTGAAGTTTAGTAACTTGAGTTGTTTGAACATTACAGTCAACGTTCAATTGAGATGGAATCTCATACCTTTCCGGCAGATTAAAAAGAAACCGAAAGAAATCGAATACATCGATATAAAAACTAGAGAATAATTTAAAGTTATTCTCGTATAATTACGAAAATACATTATCTACTCAACAATAATTTTTTTTGTAATGCATAGATACATTGTAAGCTTGGAAAATTTTCCTTTGTATAAACTTACAGCATTTCAAATGGACGGTTAAAAAAGAGTAAGAGAAAACACGGAAGAGATTACACAGGACGATTTATCAAAAGTTATTTTGATTCAATGTCCCTTGCAGAAGTAAAGATAAATAGTAAGGTTTTATTTGGATGCTTTTTCTCCAAACAAAATACACGCTGGACCATTCGCAAGCAATCTATCACAATTTACTCAAAAGTTTTTGTACCGTATTTTGTTCGAATAAACCATGGAAAGAAATACCGAGGAATTCAGATTTTTTTTTCCTTAACCGCGTAAAAGTGTTATTTAATATTTTGGGTTTTTTTTATATTTTTCGATTTAAACATCAGGCAGTACTGGAACTTTTGGAATTTAAGTGTTAAGGTTTCAAGTTTTAGTATTAGGGGTTTCCAAGTACATTTTTTAAGATTGCGAATCACGTTTTTAAAAATTGTACGTTCTTCTCACGTTCTTTCAAATGTAGCTTAGACTAAACAATAAATCAAATTTTAAGCCCCATACGGTCAAGTAGTGCTTGCTTTCTGGAGAACTCACTGTTTTTATTATAAAAATCATAACACTTCTGTAATTCTCATGTTTTCAACGCATTTCAGCCAAGTCGAAAATAATCTTTTTGTTGTTGTTTTAATAACATTATTAACAAGAAGTTTTTTGTTTGACGAGTGATAAATTTTTCGTAAGATTTTATGTTGATAATAAATAAAAATATAAGTGATACCCTTTTTAACCTCTCCCCCTCTCATTATAGAAACGAAAGAGACATGATTGGCAACCAATAAGTTCAAAATTTTCATATTCATGGCATAACTACTTGAAGGTTCCGTTTTGGTAACAAAGCAGTCTTAATAGAATAATATAAAAGAAATAAGTTTCAATCTAGCGTCAGGCTCTGTTTTACTTTTCTGAAGGAATGCCTCAGTAAATCATTCGCAACTTTTACTAGAATAACTTTTACTAAAACTTCCCTAGACACTTAATCGACATTAAAGAAAGTTATAGAAGTCTTATTTGCTTAAGTAAAAAATTATTTCTTTGAATTTCTGATAAGCAGTACGGAGTGTTGCTATTAATTCTTTTAATATTGTTATGCAAACCATGTCAGACGTATGTATGTTTATAAAAGGGCCCATAAAACCCGAAATGAAAAGAGACTACCGTAAAATCCTTTACGGTATTCGCTTATATAATACGCTTCGTAGTATAATACGCAAAAATGAGGGTGCGTATTATACTCGTGTACAAAAAAAGTAGTTTTAAACATTGAATAAAAGACAAACAATAGATGAGCTGTATTCTAGTGAAAGTGATTAAGACTGATAATTTCACACTATTGTTTATTTTGAATTAAAAATTAAAGTTTTTTTCTATCGAATTTGACGTTTATTTTTATTACAAATTTTATTTATCTTAATAAATGTTTGTGCAATTTTTAAATGAAATATCGGAAAGTTATGGGTACGTATTATAGTCGAATTTTAATTTTTTCCGAAAATTTCGCGCAAAATAAAGCATGTGTA
Source organism: Dolomedes plantarius (assembly GCA_907164885.2). Lineage (NCBI taxonomy): Eukaryota > Metazoa > Arthropoda > Arachnida > Araneae > Dolomedidae > Dolomedes > Dolomedes plantarius. The sequence continues at coordinate 172,367,706 of OU015493.1, forward strand.
TTATACACGTGTGAGTATTATGGTCAAGATTTTACGGTAGTTTAAAAACACACCTTATATTTATACTGAACGCACACGGAGAATAAGTGTCATCTAGGATTAGGAAGTCTTCTTTCAAGGACTAATTAGGTATACGTGTTTGACTTATAAAATTTAGTCCTATTCCTAAGTGTAATCACCTTACAGTATATTCCGTTATTGTTACATGGGTTACACTCAGACCTTTGTTAAGCTTAAGATTCAAAGGTTAACGCTAATCAGTTTGTCGTAAAGTTAGATAGTTTCGCTTCTCTTTATAATTGAAGGCTATCTTTTTATAATAGGCTATTTCCGATAGCGATTAAATGGCACTTAAGGTATCATCTGTTTCAAATCATGCTTAATTTTACCAAGATATGAATGTTAAGAACGATAAAATGGGCATTAATTGATGTAACGACATATGAAACCAAAAAATGTTCGCAATCAGTTATATTTACTACAAAGCATCGCCAAGTGTGAAAAATGTGAACAGTAAAATTCTTGATATAAAAGCGAAGTATTTAAATTCCCGAAAGAAATATCGAAAGTATGTTATTTAAAGGAAAAACTATTTTTTTTTGTTTCAAACTTAATCTTTTCAAAACTTAATTTCAGAATAAATCGAGATTTCCATTCTTTGATAAGATCAGACTCAATTTAACAACTTTTTCGAAGAAAGTAAAATCTTGGTTACCAAATTATATCTCCTCATCCTTTTTGTTCCTAAAGAATTTCATCTAGAAGTTTTGTGCCCAGCTCAAGAAAGTTTCTTTATTTAAATACCAAAACAAATAGCTTAAGAGAAAGAAAAAATTGCTAGTAATAGAGGGATCCTTAGAGTTCCGGCTTGTCGTGAACTATTATCAGTAAATCTAACAAGAGTAAAGAGATAAAAAAAAATTCTTAAGATGCTGTGTGTCAAGCTGATCTTCTGTGACATGATCCCCGCCTTGATAAAATCTTCAAGATCCTCTGAAACAAGAACAGATTTCGCGATAATGTGCTTAGCGTTTTTTACGTAACATCCGATGGTTTGTTGCGTTTTAAGAGTTGACTGAACATTTGTTATGCTTTCTTGTTCTCGAGCTGACAGCAGTTTTGAGAACAAATTGTTAGAAACAATGGTTATAACATTTTTTCCCAACAAGACAAGGAGAAATGTTCAAATAATTAATTCGTTATTCAAGCGATTCATTGTGTTTTCTGTAAAAATAAACACTACAAAGAACTTGCTTTAATTTGATGGGAAAGATGAAATTTCAGCAATGATAAAAACTTAATTTAGATTGCGAAAAATTCTACTAGACGATTCTTTCATTGGGGTTCTGCGCTTTTTCTGAAAAATTTTAAGATTTTAGAAAACGCAAAATCTGATTATAGAATGCTTAAACAATTTTAACCACATTTACTGGCTATTCAATTCATACTTAAATGTGTAACTGCAGTAATGATGAAAAATTATGCATAATATTAAAAAATTACCGACAGAGAGAGACTAACCAAATTTTTTTCAAATTTTTGAAACACTTCTGGAATAAGTTACGAATTTGACTCTTTCGTGAAAGTTGGAAATTGGCATTTTATAAACTACAACCTTATAGTTCATAATTGGATGTACTCCAGTCCAATAACAACAAGATTCTATAAATGGATATGGGGAAAATTTTGTTATTGTTCATATTGTGATAGTCAATCAGAAACATAATTACACAAAACTGCTTATTCTTATCAGTAATATATACGGTATTAATTCTTTAAGGTTGGCTTTAAGTATCTATTTATTCACCCCAGAAGATCACCATTAAAAACTGGGCAATAATACTTTCCTAAATCTTTTGCCTCCATAGCTAGTAACCTGATGACACTGTTGAAAACTTGTACCAACACTAACGCGGCTAAAACTCAAGTCTTCCCGATATTTGTTCGGCTGCGAAAAATTGATATTTTTAATTATGACACAGATTAACACATCGTCACGAGTAAATGAGCCGGTTACAATTTTTTGGCGCCAAAAGTACTTCTTAGAGACAGGCTCTTAATTGAGATATAATTACCCCCTTGTTAATTGAGCGCAGATTAATCATGGGGCAGTCACGTAAAACATAATGTGAAGACAAACAAGCCCCTTTCTTGGGCTAGCTTCATAATGGTTAATTAAACCTTGAAAGAAAGGGGTCTCTCTGCTGCAGCCATGAACTTTTTGTTTAAAATTACTAAGTTCTTTTTTGGCGCATAAAAACCCGTAACGGGAGTGCTCGGACGTATGAGAACAAAGAGCGGGAAAAAAGGCTGAGCCGTTAATGTCTTAACAATGACTGGGGTTAGTCTGAAATGTACGATATTTCTTCAGCTCGTTAAAAATTATGAAAACGGGAAGTGTTGCAATTCATAATAAGAGAGGCCGTAGTATGGAGGAACGTAGCACAAAAATTAATTTCATTAAAAAAAATATTTATTTCCTTTCATGTTATTCCGTTTGGCGCTAAGAGCATAATTCAAGATATCTTAAAAGGTAATTCGGGGATTAAAAGAGTAAATTTCCCATGTTTGTATGAAATGAAAACGTGGGAAACGTAAAAGTAGTTGTCTTTAACTAGGATGTAGGTTTGGTTTGAAGCGGTACGGTAATTTTTCTTTTGCTACACGAAGGCTATTTGGACGGGGACCTACAGCTTAAAGCCGATTCCGACTGGCTACAAACATCCATGCCAATAATGAGACTCGAACCCACAGACTCTGGTAGAGAATGCCAGCGTCCTAGCCATTCGGTCATCGTCCGGACAAAACTGGGTTGTAGGAGGATCAGTGATAAAGCGAGTGGAGGTTCAATACTGATCATTCGAAAGAATTTGTTACTTTCCGCTTGTAATAAGTAAACTTTTCAATTTATTTGAATATTTTTCAGTGAAAGCTTTTCATAAGCTTTTTACATTTATCTAAAGATAAAAGGCAGAATCTATGGAAATCTCTAAATTATTTGAAAATTATAGAAGCCACAAGGTGTGATGGTACGAATTAAACCCACTTTTCCATTTTGAGACTTTCAGTCTCATGAAAGTTTCATCCACATCACATATTTTACTAGGATCAAATTCATACTCCTTAGACCAACAAATCACCATGAAAGATTTTCTTTAGGAAGCATTTAGTGTAAGGTAGAATTGGCTACATTTGAAAAAATAAAGATATCTAGAAGTAGAACTTTCTTGCTTTCCTTGGCTGCTTTCTTAAAAGTTATTCAGATTATCTTCGTCATCAGTCAATTCCAGTACATACCACGTGGGTATCGTAAGTCCTGGATTCCCAGAGACGATTCTGGGAGTGCCAGCTAAACTGCATCTTTTCAACCAGTCTTAGCACAGAGAGAATTTCTGATTACATTAACTTTCAACGGAGCATATAAGCATAACTTAACCATTTTGCAGATTCATTAAGTACTTATCAGCTAGTTATGACTAGTAATCTTTAGAGCGAACATGTTTTTAAATAAAGATCTTAGGTAGTCTTTTCAGGCGGGAATACTTTCCACCAAAGGAGTCACTAAATGTAAGAGAGCCGGAAAGGAAATGTTGTATTAATTACCAAGAACGGAGGATTTGAATAAGAATCTGCCATATAAATAATGCTTTTCACTGAAAACTTCACTGGAAAAGCTTGAGTATGTTCAAGGGAGATTTTTCAATGACAAAAGGATCATTTAGACAAGGAAAACTATAAAATTACCTTGAGTACGCTGAGATCCCATAGCGAGAATTGAATTAACAAGAAATATATGGAACTTGGGATCACAGTGGAAAGCAACTAAAAAGTCCTTATTTTAAAAGGAGTACGGGCACTTTAAATATGAAGATCAGAAAGTCCTTTCGAGCAGTGACAGTTGTTTGGAAGCTGGTCACATATAAACGTTGTATTTTCTACAGGATGATCAAAAGTAAGCTAGATAGAATTCCTTGAAATGTGCTGCGAATAGAAACTACATTTTGTTTATCGTCTGCCATTGGGTGACGAACTACATGAATATTACCATATCCTAGATGCAAATTATATTTGTAGAAAAAGTTCTTGATAATAGAGCTACAGTGTAAGGATTAAGTGATAAAATTACCAGAAGGTAATAACCTTGTGTCTCAGGGGAGAAAAAAGTTTCAAGGGGAAAGAAATTTAGTACAAAATATTTCACAATCTTGATAAGTGGATAATAGCTTTAAGCTCCTGTTGATTCCTGTGATTGAAATGCATAAAAAAGCCATTAAAATAACTACGAACCCTTATACCTACAAACAAATAGGAACACATCTAACGACACTTAATCCAACAAGTAGTTGATATGAAACTTGAATCCACTTTACACCTGTATCCGGTAATCTACCCTCCCAGATATTCAAAGCCAGCAATCCCATTATCAGACATGCAAGAAAACAATTTAACCTCGTTGCTAAATGCTCATTCAGCACGCCATCCGAAAACGTTAAGAGAATTTTATGGAAGTAAAATGCAACACATTGTTCTAGAACAGCCCATTTTTTTGTTCCCCTAGATGGGAAAAATATTCCAATATATTCACCGAAAAAAACCTCTCCCTACGCACAAAGCTGGTCGGTCTTATGTTTGCTTTTGTCGCTGGATCGAATTCTATAAAATAAATCGATCCTACTCACTTTGGTGTTTGCATAGAGCACGAGAGGTATGGACTACAATAAGGGTCATGTTTGGATATTTTGAGCTAGTTGAGGTGTGGTATTGTGGGGCGCAATGCTACACCTGGTTCTTAGATTTGGAAAGGAATCCAGGGGAAATTTTGCAAGAAATAGATTTATATGCAAGGATTTTTATTGAAAAATGCTATAGTTATAAATTTTATTTCTTACGCATTGCAGTTTACTTACAAGAAAATCTATTCCAAGGAATTTCGATAACAATGTAATTAACAAATTTAGATGTAAACTGGTTAGCGTTCTGAGTTACCACGCAGTGGGTTTGGGTTCAAATCCCGAATAAGGCTTGGTCTTTTCCGTTTCGTCTCCCTCATAGCGAGCAATGCCAGCTCACCTATATGGTGCTTCCATATTAAAGTAACCAGTAAAATCGCGGTGAACAACAAAAGGTGAATGTCTCCCAGCAAAGTGCCCCTTCTTTAGATCTCGATGTAAACTTCATTTCACGTCGATGTAAATTATACTCCAGACCAGTCCTTTCGCTAAAAATCATTCATACGCACTGCTACTGATTAATGTAACAATTCACAGAATTGAATAAATTTGCAGAAATCATTAACCTTAGTATACATTATTAGAATTTTAACATTGAAATGATAAGTTAATGAGACTGGGTTCATCAAAAGCTAAATAAACCCAATCATTACTCGTGATTACTGGCAATCATTCATTTTATCGTATACTGATGCATATTCAAAGTTTGTTACTGAACAATCAATATATATTTATATTACATCATTGAAATTAGTTTACGGGACTCAAAAGGGATGCTGAGATGTTATAGTGAAGCAAATTTATTCATATATAAAGTAGCAACTTAATCTTAGCAACAAAAGTTTTGCTCTGTAACAGCCTATGAACTAGTATTTTTCATAAATAAATATTTTATTTCACATTAATGATTCCAATTTAAATAACTTTCAAGTGGATAACCTGAATAGTTTTAGATATTTAATGGTCGTTTTTACGATCACTCCGTTATCCCAACACACATTGTTAAACTTCAATTTATTCAGCAACATTGAAATGATACATTACTAATAAAAGCTTTTATGTGTTGATGAAATGACTGTTGTATGAAAATTAGTCTGAAGTACCATTCACCAGACGGGTAAAATTTATTGCGAACACTCTCGTTTCGACTTTGCGACAATGGTCCAAGTGAAGAGCCCCTGCTGGCCGATCGCATACAAAAGGGTATTTATGCGGAAGAAATTGAAGAACATGTTTTATCAAGAGTTAATAGATAGGAATTCTAATAAGTCATGGGTTGTTAATAGCGCATTTATTCTATGTTTTCCAAGGAAGGATTCGGTAGCCATGATCCGGCTTTTAACTAGTCGTGACTACTTAGCTAAACATCCGAGCGACTTGCAAAATTCAACAGAGTCCTTTCTGCACAAGTTGGGATAAACCACAAGATATGGACATATCTCACCTCTAGACCTGTGTAGTTGTGAGTAGTAAGACTTGTGCGTAAATACAAGTTGCTGCATGAAAATACCACACACTACATTTTAAAAAGTACAAGCTTATTTATTAGGGTGAGTTATTAAAAAAAAAAAGGAACACAGTCATCCATGACAACGCTTGTGTAAAAAAAATTAACAGATGAACCCACAGTACGAAAAATAAAATATATTAAAAATACACGTGAAACTTGATGTTACAAGGAGAGCCACCAGTAGACTGCAATTTATCAGCAATTTCTCCTCTCCGGAATGCAAGCAGGCCAAACGCAAATCGCACATCGTATACGTCTTAAAGTCCGATTCAACTCTGAGGGAGTACGCAAACTCTGACGTAATCTAGTTCACCACACCTGTGAGGCACTGTCGGCTCAGGATCTCTGCAGCCCATATTGGGAGGCAAGATCATGGAGCAGTTAATACGCCTTGTTTCCCTCTTCGTTTTAACTTTTATCTTCTTGTTCTTTGTTTTCTTTTGTTTGTTTGTTTGTTTATTGCTTGCCACTGGGAAAAAAAACAATGGTCTAAAGTAATCGGTTGGATCTCATCTCTAGGGACTGTTGGGCTAAGAAAAGGATTGACATGTTTGGCAAGTGCGTCCACTTGAAATTTGTTAACATCGAATTTTAGAAGAAAATTCCTCAACATCACAAAAGAAATTTAACGGAATGCATTTACATTAGAATACAAACAGCAATGATATGCTTGAATAAAGCGTGGAATGTCTTCTATTGTTGAGAAGTTGTCCATATCGTGCAAAATCATAGCTAAAATATAGCTGCCGAAGTTTAATGCACGCAATTGGGGATAACAGCATTATTCAAGGTCAAAGTCTTGCAATTCTTTGGTCATGAAAAGTTTCACCTATTGTGCTTATGAGTAAGTAACTCAATTACATAATAGCCTTTTGATAAGCAAATAATGTTGGAAGCAAGAGTAATGTGCTATTAAACTATTACTTCAAATGTTTCATTCTTATAGGCATTTCGAAAATCCAACGCGAGTACCCTATAACTATAAAATTGGTGTATATTACGAGTATTTACTGACCAAGTTTAATTTGAGAAAAGTGCTTTTAACTTTAAGAAATTTAAAATTTTCTGGAAGCGTTTTGACATTTCTGCTACTTCTTTCGATGACAATTGTGCTTTATCATTTAATTCATTTTATCTAAAACTAAACTCATGGCGCAACAGTCCGCGGTCGACCAAGGCCGGCGGTGCCCATCTCTGCTTTCTTGACAGTGGGCTTGGGGTGCCATACAGCATATGTCTCAGTCAGATGGTCAACCTGACGTGGGACCCCCCAGAGTTTAGTTCCCAAGCATGCTTGGTCCTCATTTTATCGACCCACTCAAGGGATGAAAGGCTGAGTCGACCTTGCCCAGTCGCAGGGTCGAATACTGGACCTGTGGCGTGGCAGCTTGACGCTTTTAACCACTACGCCACAGGGCGTCTAATTCATTTTATCAGACAAAATAAAAATTATACAGGCTCCAAATTTTAAAAATGCATCGGGTGATTAGGAATAGATGATATATATATATATATATATATATATATATATATATATATATTTTGGAAAGTAATCCCGTCCAAGGATCTTATTCTGATACTTCTATTTACTTATTTCTAAACCTAATAATCTCCAAGCTTCCGAAAACTGTATGTTTTATATCAGTAGATTATACTCTTCTACCGCCAAAGAAATATTTTGGCACTAATAACGAGAACGGGATATTGCAAGAGAGTAAAAGGGTTGATAAAAAAGGAGAGAAAAAAATATCTAAAAATGAACGTAATTTAAAAAATAAATCACTTAAAAGATGGCATTAAAGAGATAGGTTACAATTATGTCAAAGATTGGGCCATTGAAAAAATTCAGAGGTTTTAGCTTTGTTTAAAGTCATGGGAACCGTTGCCATGGAAATTATAATAAGCTACATTTTAAAAAAAAAGTTCGCTATGATGAGAAAGGCAGGAAGATTCATATGCAAATGGCAATGTAAGTGATCTGCTACATGTGTGCCACATCTTTCATGCAGACGTTGTTAAAACAAAGAACCTCATATATATTAATTCCTCTTTACATGAAAATCAAATCACTGGAAACTTTGCATATAGGCTCTGTCAGAGTTTCAAGCGTTGCAAGATAGGCAAAGATAGAAAGAGTATGACTTTTAGATTAAATTCCATTTTTATAGTTAATGGTTGAAGATAGAAGACTTTTATCGACATAAATATTGAATGAAAAACATGGCACTTGTGAAAGTGATTTGGGAAGACTGGACAATTGCGCCAATGATTTAAGCTTCAATTACGTAACAAAATGTATATTCAGAGAAATTAGCAACTTTATTTGCTGAAAATATATGAAAGTTATAGGCTTAGATTCATAAGTTGAAACACCGAACGTTTTAGCATTTGGCAAAAATAATGCATAGCATATAAATGTATTGCATACAAATGTAATTATTTCTAAATAGTTCTTCACATGGTGATAAGTAGTGCCTCTAATTCTTCAAATTTAATGAAGGTCTTTGCAACTTCACTGCTAACTTCGTAGATTTAAGCAAACTGAATAACTGAAAACCAAGGTAGAAATCTTTGCATTCCCAAGGCTCAAAACTTGAAATATTCATGGATTTTAAGTCAAACATTTGAATATTCATGAGTTTATGTTTATGAGACTATCCAGATATTTCCTCTGATTTCAACTTTTTATTCCCTGCAGTATATTATAAATGTCGAAATATATCCCGAAATATTTTCTACTCCACTGATATCCATCAAAGTAGATGCTTTTTTTCTCGTGTACTTGAAGGATCGATGGCTGCGATCGGAAATCGCATAAGAACGTACACTTCATAAAAATCGAAATGTTTATGGAGAAAAAATTCAATCTCCATTTCTTTATATAAGATTAATGGCATCGATATTTTGAGCACAATATTTTAACCATCTCTCGTGACCTATATTTTTGTTCCAGCTTTGAATCCAATCCGAGAGTGAACCCGTGCACACACACACACACACACACACAGAAATAGACTGCATTTCTTACAGACTATTAAACAGTTTAGACAACATTTCAAAGCGTAATTTCAAAACACAGTATACGACCTTTTCATATATTTGTTATTTTTAATTTCTGACACGTTTTATTTGATTCTGGTTTTATTTTTTCCCCCAGCAAATTTCATCATTGAAAAACCCACACCCTTCTACAGAGGATACCAGGATATGCAGATTTTGTAGTGTGACTCATCAAGCTATCGGGAGGTGGAAGGAAATCCAACACGACAGACTAGCCTGCATAAAAAAGTAGGAGATGCTCGATGTAACTCTTCAGAAGCCAGACAAGAGCAGAGTGTCAGCCGAGACAGCCAACTGCAAAGAGGACTACAGATCTGAATCAATCTGGGTTAATGTCATGTTTCCGAGAAATAGTTGTCAATAAGCCGGTGGTCTGGATGAGCTTTACTTGTTTGAAGTTAAAATTTGAGAGATTTCTTGTTAAAAGGAGTAATCTCTGTTAGGCGTCTGGTGTAGCGAGTTTTATATTTTCAAGCCATGATTTGTAACATCTTTAGTTTTTTAGCTCAATATGAGAAGATAATAAAATTTGTCTTTTACAGCATACTTATCAGCGAAGGTAAGTAAATGAGCGAAATTTATCAGGGTCAACATTTACACCATGTTGAGGAAAGTATAACAAAAACAAAAGCTATTCTGGGTACGCTGTTGGAAAAGCCAATCATATAAGGATGCTCAGAAACATCCATTTAATTGACTTTGTTACATTTATAAAATACTCAATATACTTTTCATATTCTAATAAGAACAGATACAAAAGTCTTCATTAAAAATAAAGAGCATTCTATTGCGAAAGAGTTCACAATTATAGAATAAAGCGTTTCAAAACTGAGCAATAAAAAATCTCCCAAAATTGCTTTTTAATACGCATATTGAATGACATAATAAACAAGAATTTATTAAAACACAATCACACAAAAAAGCAGGGATAAACAATCACTTTAAATCCATATCAGTGAGCCTAAAATAGAAATTTTAAAAAGACATGTTTGAGGATTGTTTTCGTCGAAGAATGGGATATAAATTGCTCCGGAATATGAAAATCGATTCTGTCAATAGGAATGTAGTTAATTCTTCGGCATAGAATTTCTAAAGCCTTTTGAAAGGAAAATTTTAGATGAGCATATTTTTCTTGATATTTTAAAATTTTACTGCCGAATGCTTGGGAAACATACTAAATATATAATAAGTAGCATTGTCAGAATTGAAGTTTTTAGGTGGTTACATTTTTATGAATGTGCAAAAAAATTATGTATCTTTAAGTTCATTAAAATATGGACAATTTTAAGCAAAAAAGCTCTAAACTTGGATAAAAATTTTTCACAACGAGAGTTTGGGATTATCCTTTCTCTGTGTACATATCTTTTTTTTTTTAAATGTGTATTTCCTCGAGATACATTTAGATATGTCACAATATCATGCATAGAAATATCAATTATATTTTAAATCAAGGTTCCCCGAAGCTTTGGGAATAGGCAGAAAAACTTGTTTACATGAAATTCTTTAAAATAGGAATCCAGTCTGTTCAGTGTCAAAAAACGAGCAATCTGTTTACATCGTGAATGCGTTTAGGTCTTTTCGGAAATTCCTTTTGCTTGTAGTCTGTTATCCCACAATTTCATTCAGGGCTCAGATTCACAAATTTAATATATCGGCATTTTACTCAGACACGGGAATTTCTAGATGATTTTTTTAGATGGAGCTTGTCCTGAACAGTTCAACGAAATTGCTTCTAGTTCTGTTAAATAGTTCATGGCATACAATTTTAAGTGCAAGAAACATACTGAAAATATTTAAGGCGGGTTTGGTTGCTTTTTTTAAAGAGCTAATTCATCTTTTGCTACATAAGGGTTAGTAAGATAGAGATTAGGGCGCAGTGGTCCAGTTGGCAAGACCAGCGGGCCAGTAATCTGAATGTCCCTGGTTCGATGTTCGTCGCTGCAAATCCACCGCCGTGTTCACTAATGGTGGCGGGGGCACGTAAAATAGGTCGTGGCTGCAGTGTCCTCTAAGTTCTCAAATTTACCCCTGGAGGTGCGGGGTCAAGTGTTCCGGTCTCGTCACTTGACTCGGTTCAAAATTACGGGACCGGTCATTTAGCTCAGTAGGACTCCGACCCTTGTGATGCTAATTCAAAACAGGAGTCGCCCCTTTCATCCCAATGGCCTATTAGGACCTGGTGAATGGAACCTCCAACCAGGGGGCATTAGCAACAACAACAAGATAGAGATCTACAGTTTAAAACCGATACTCGCCACATCCGTGCCAACAACGGGTTTCGAACACACAGATTCTGGTACCAATGCCAGCGCCGCCGCCATTCCCTTAGTATCCGGCGAAAATGTTTCTAGAAATACATTATGTGAAATGCACTGACGATTCAATTCAAGGCCCATTAATTTCTGAAGAAACGTATTACTGTCACTAGTTATCTAAATTTTGTGAAAACATGTGAGTAGTATTACTCATTACTGGTTACATTTTCTGCTATTTTGTCTGACGTATCGACGAGGAGAAATAACAGTTCATCTATGTGAACAAGGTAGACAAGGCCATGACCAAGTAACTATCTATTTCTCCATAAGAAAATTTGATACAAGAAACCTTAAATAAAAGACCGATAGCTGAAAGACAATTTCAGGAACCCATATAACTCCAATCGTTTATATATAAGTAACTAGCTGAATACCCTTGCTTCGCTACGGAGTACATTAAAATTAAATACAACGGTCAATGTATGCAATTAATTTGTATGTTTAATATCCATAAAGCAAATTATTTTTGAATTAAAGTCTTAAAAATCTTCCTTCTCAAGTTTTCATCTTTAGTGGTAAAATTTTATCTTTTACCGTGTTTTAATACTTTTTTGTCAATTTATTTCGTTGTTATGCACGTGACACAAAATTAATTTAAAGTATCACAAAAAGAAAAGAAACCACGTGATCAGCATTTAATAAATTAAGTTCTAAAAATTAATCTTTAAAAATTCACCAAAAATCAGAAAATGGAGATAAAGATTCGAAAAAGATTTCATTTTAAAAGAATTTTTATGATCTTTCTCATGATATAAATTTTATAATCCTCAGATTATTATTTTAAATGCAAACTTTAAAGAATGTTACAAAAACAGCTTAAAAATTTAATTTAAAGAATATAAGGAGAATTTTTCAAAAATCTTTCTTAGTGCACCCCTACTCTATAAGAAGAATCGCCATGCTAAATTTCAGCCCTTTAGGTCCAGCGGTTTGTTCTATGCGTTATCTGTCAATCAGTCAGTTACGGGACTGCTTTATATAAATAGATTATAGCTTTGTAATGATTGATTAGAGTATTCATTTCGATACAAATATGGAAATTGTTACAAGCATTAACAGAAAATTGTTGCCGGGAAGGGTTTAGGTAACATTTTTATAAACCAAATTTAAACGAGAGTAATATGCCTAGGAAAGAGGGAGCACAAAACATGAGAATATTTTCATAATATTCGTATTGTGCGGGTCGAAAGCTAAGAAAGCCCCAGAAACAACTTTGAGAGCAACTTATGTCTCGTGTACTGTTCTGCGACTTGTGTATCATAGGCACTACTGATAGAAACCAATACCTGGTATCTCAGAGGAGGCGGGAAATTGATTAAGGAAGTAGTTTTCAAGTTTTATCATATAACTGATATTACTTTAAATTTTTTCTCCTGTTTTGATAAATATCTCGATAACTCTAACTATCTAGATACATTTCTAGATATCATGAACTGTAAATCGAATAGGAACTTAAGTTGTTTATACGCCTCCGTGGTGTTTTGAGTCAATAAACAAAGACATAAAATTTTTTATAAATATATATATACACGCCCATACATACATATATATATGCACACAGATTATATATATATATATATATATATATATATATATATATATATATATATATGTGTGTGTGTGGTGTTATGGCAGATGTTGGTATGTCCGAAAAATTCAATTTTATGATTTAAATTGACTATGCCATCCTTAAGATTGGTTTTTTTAATGTGGCAAAGGTGATAGTGGAATTATAAAATAATACTAAGTTATTCGTATTGGCAAATACTATTCTGTATAAAAGAGGTAATATTTGGTACCGAATTGAATATTTTGGTCTCTAACTGAAAATTTTCATTGAAGACCAGTCATATGCTTGAGGTTGAATATGTGTATTAACTAAAGAATATTTGGATTGAAAAACTTAATTGAGAGATTTTATATTTCCCAACAAAACTTACTTTTTCAATTTGCCGAAAACATGAATAAACGACATATCAATATCTGCCATAATGCCACATATTATATATATATATATATATATATATATTATATGAAAGGCAAGATAAACAATTTTTTCAAATGCTTTGTCTTACAAATAATACCTTTTAAGGGAGGATATTTAAACCTGTATTCCCCGTATTTTTTATTCTTTTGAATAAAAAATGTAGCACGTTGTTCTCCAACAAGGTTTCCCGCCCACTTATGTCACAGCGCAGGAAAAATATTCTGTGAAGCACACTGTCGCTTCGAAACCCATCAATCTTTGACGAAAGCTTTTTACGTTTTTCCGCCGAATCGATAGTCTCGATTGAAAGTTTCGTGCGAAACACCAAAACTGAATTGTAGTCGGCGTTTAGTATTCATTGGCTGATAAAATATTTGTGAGGACAAAGTGAATGCCGTCATTTAGGGTTTTTAGTGACTTCAGGGCAGAAGTAAACAGAAATCAATGAATGCTATTAACAGAAAACGGAAAAATCTGACATGTGTTAAAGTGCTTTGAAGTTTAAATATGATTAATGTGAAAATAAGCTTTTTTTTGGAACAGAAGTTACAAAAAGAAAAAGAAATATCTTGATTTATTCGAATACCATGAAAACGTTACAATTTAAAAAAAAATGAACACTTTTATTGAGAGATTTTTTATCGCTTTTTTAACCTGTGTAATGTAAAATACGATATTTGGTATCGTAGATCGTATCAAAGTATATCGATTGTATTTATGGAATCTTTTAGATATAGCAACACATCAGGAAACACAGAAATAAAAATGAAGCCATTCGTTTCTTTTTCAAGGAAAGCACGAGAATGAAAACACTCGAACCTTCGTTCCTGCAATGGTCGTGATAAATTATGCTGCTAAGCCCCTAATGCAAGTCCCTCGGTCACTGTAAACAAGGATTAACATGACTGTCAATAGCGTATTCTTAAACCATCTAAATAATTTTGTAGTTACTTTCTCTCTTACAACTATAGTATATAAAACTAATGAATGCATTTATACTACTTTACTGAAAAGAGGATTTAAATAAGTCAATGTAGGGGCCTAATGTTACTTGTACATCTTGGAAAAACAAGGTTAATTATTCCTCTCAAATAGTATCAGCAAGTCAAATAAAATTCGGATATAATGAAATGTTGTCCACCTGCTAAGGTACGTTTAAATAGTTAAGTATCTGTCAAAAATAAAGAAAAATTGAAGAATATAGGAAGTGTCAGCTGAAGTATTTCTAGAATAAATCACTGAAGAATTATCTAAAAATACCTCGTAATGCAACATTATCAAGCACTATTTATGTATATCGAAATTTATTAATTCTATAAATAATGCTCTTTGATTGCGAGTAACTTTCCTCTTAAAAGCTACCATCAAAGGAAATCAAATTAAAACACAATGAGCATGCGGAAATTTCACCCTATGGCAGTCTTTAAGGGTTAATGTGATGTCTGAATTACAAACTACGTATTGCAGTCTCCCATATAAAAGATTCTTATGCTTATTCACGAAGTCTTCAGTTAGAAACGTTTCGTATTTCAAACACATAGGAAATTACTGATACAATTCTTTGTTTCTAAATACGTGGAAACTGGCGCGATATTGATTATTAATTAAACGGTGAAAATGAAGGATTCCAATTACCACCGGATAAATAATTTGAAACGCTTAAATTTATAATATCCCCATGCATCCTTTACAAAGGTTACATTCCGGGGCGAACGCTTATTAGAAAACCACATCGGTAAGCAATCAGTCCTTATAATATCGATCGCGTCTTTTCCCGTAAAGCCAAAATACTTAACGCATTAAACTTCCAATTTTACTTAAGTATTCCCAACTCAGTTAATAATAGCCCTGTGTAATAGAAATAACCATTTGAAAGGACGAAATTAGTAGTATAATGGCTTTAGGGCTTTAGCCAAATTACGCACAGGGTGGACTTAATGTACCAAATACAAAGATTCAAATGAATCACAGACGCAGGGGATTTGAAGTAAAATTTCTCTCCCTCTCTCTCTGGGAGCAATACCTATTCTAAATTCTTTACCTGAAAATAATTTCCTCAATTTTAAAGTAATAAGCGTGAATAGAAAAACTTAAGCAAATGTAGATAGATTTCTATCAAACTTTATGGTAGTAGAAGAAGATTGAGATTTATAAATATTTCGGTTGTGTGACTAGGAACATTCTAAAGCCATGAATAAATTTCAGAAATGGAAAGCACATCGCAAGTTCTTGGTTCTTTCCTATTCCTCAGAATTATTTTATTCTCAGTTTTAATAAATGCGTACAAAGGAGGTTCACAAGGAACATGACTTCACATCGGAGGTCATAATTCAATTTTATATTTCACGGTTAAACGGATCGGAGCCTACAGCTTGATTATAAAAATAAAACTGCCTTCACAAAGTTGAGTGTATTTCTGTGTCTTCCATAGAAAGTTCCTGTTAAGTGATCGCTAATAGTCGAAATGATTACTGGCGACACTCAAGGGGGTTATCCTTAACACTTCAGCGGACGCGCCAACTTTTGGAACACCAGCAGGCGCGCGTGGCACAAAGTGCAACGTTTCTTTCAGCCTTGATTGTTCCTTTTGTAATAAACTTTTTTTAAATTGAAAATAATAATTCTGCGTTTCATGACAAGGTATAAAATGCTGATAGTATTGAGATATATTTATAATTAAAGGCCAAAGAATGCAGATACCATCACCTTATTTCAAAATTGTTCTATTCGATGGATCTAAGGACAACTTGCGAATTGATTCCTATTATGTCCAAAAACCTAAAAAACAATGAGATTGTCCATATTCGTTATATGCGGGATACCGTGTAATAGCTGCACATTTGATCGACTACATCAACTCCTGCCTTTGTAGTACTGTAATCCATATAATCACTGGTTTACCACGGTTAAATCACGACTAACAATGAATGGAAAGGAATAAAAGGGTCAGAAAATCAGACCTGCATAAGAAAGGGTGTAGCTATTTTTATTCGATCGAAAGTCGTAGCTTGTGATCGCACCTTCTATTCAAATGATTAATTGAGCCCTTGAATTCGGATGCTGGAATTTTAAGACATGTAATCCCGAAAGACTATCACAGCGTATTGAAAAGAAAACGTATATTTGTAAACCCTTTTATGGCTTTGTTAAGGGGCAGAAGTTCTGATTGAAATATAGAATCTGTACCTTCAGCTTAAAGCCGATTCCGATCGGCTACGAATACTAATCCTCACAATATGAATTTTGCCCGCAGACTCATGTTCCAAACAATAGCGCCCTCGCTATTCGGTTATCAACGAGCTAAACCATTTTCAATACCTAGTTACACCTATATATTTCAGGATAATAGCAAATCAGATAGCCTTTCCTATGGGTACATGCATAGTTCTAAAATAACGGTGGAATATTTTTAAAAATCTTAGTGAATGTAATACAGAATTTTAAAAGTTCTTTCGAAGTACAGGTAACATTTTAAAAAAAATTTTAAGGTCCCTGAAACATGGATATTTTCAAATCCTCGATGTACGTCGATGCTTATATAAAGTATTTTGATCAAAATCATGCATTGTAAAAGTTTAATTTTGTCGTGGAATTTTAAATATGTGCCTCAATCGATGTCATTCACTTTCGAAAAATTTCCGTTAAGGATAAAGATAACAGACCAAAATGCTTCAAAGTAAGCAACGGACACGAAAGACTTATTCTATTACATCAATTTCTTCAGAAATAATGAAACGTGGTTGCCCATCTGTGTTTGATTTTTATCTCTAAGTTCAACGGGCTCATTTTATTGTTAAAAAGCCAACCTTTGTTCCTTCCTGCCTAAGAAAGATAAGGATTTTCGCTGTTCAAATAACACAACACCTACACCTCTCAGATAAAAATTGCTCACGATAACTTGAGAGAAGGTAGCTGAAGTGAGGCGGAAAATTCTAGAAATTTTCCTTCGTACTGGACACTTATTTATTCTAAACGAGCTAGAGAATGAAAAATAATGAAGTCTGATATGCTAGGGGAGAACAGAGTAGAATATTAATTTTAAAATGTTATATTGTCCTCGGATAAAGGAGACCACATCATTGTAAAATAAGCTATACGCTTACTATTACATTTATAGCAATTGGTTCCTTTTCTAAAGTAATTCTACCCTTTTCTAAGGTTTTGCATGAAAAAGGGATAAAAAGATTTCCACAGATGCAGATAAAATATTTGCTATATGGAAAACTTTATTACAAGCAGGGGCGCACAGGGCCCCTGACCCTCACCAAAGAAATATAAATAGCATTATAAATATTTTTATCCGCCCCCCCCCCAAGATTAAATCCTGGGTGCTCCACTGATTACTAGCATCCCTAAGTACTAATGTTTTCCTTTTATTTGCCTTTTTAATATCAATTCACTCCAAAATTTTCAGAATTATTATATGTACTTCCAATATCATTGAAATCTGAAGTAGACAGCCCTTTTAAATTTTAAACTCTCAAAGGAGAACTGTATTTCAGTAAACAGTTTTTATCCATAGTTTGCACGCATGTTTCCGAAAGGCTGTGTGTACCAATAACCAAATTGTGTGAAATTCAAGAGTAGAAATTTTAGTAGTTGTTACTAAGGTCCTTAAGGCTGACGACTATCTCAGATCTCTGTCCGGTGTGCATATGAAGACAAGGTAGGAAATATAAATCTAAACGTACAAACGGAGAAAATTTATTTACAAACGATTACACCGGCGATGGACGGTGGATTGCAGCTCCCTTTTCTAGATAGACTTCCGAGTCCCCTAGATACGAGTCCATTGCTGGAATCGAACCCGCGAAACCGGAGTGGCAAGCTGATGCCTTGAACCCTTACGATTTTTCTTCTTTTTTTATTGCAGTATTAAAATGGGGGTATTCAACGGATTTCTAACAAAATGTTTGTCCCGATAAAATTTAAGAATTTCATATTATACAGGAGGATTGAACGAAACTACGTTGCAGTAGCAATTTATTGCTTAATGCACTTGGGAACAAAATCAAAATTAACGTTTTGACCTATACATGAGAAAATCGAATAAAAACGTAAGTTCCTCAGAACTTGCACCTTGTTCTGTTTTACTCATTAAAAACTATGCTTGCAGGTAATTATGTTTGCAAAACTCGAGGCTAAAACTGATGAACATTCTTCCCGCATTTGAAAGAAAGTTAAAGAATTATTCAACATCTTAATAAGAGAATTATAGACACGAGTATAATAATGTTTCTAAACTTTTTATATAATTTACATAATTATTCAACATTTCGGAGAGGAGTTTAGATAGGAGTCTTCTTTTCAACAAGAAATCTTTAAGGTCATTTGATAAGGTTATTATGTATTTACAAACTATCTCAAACTTCTTCATAAAAATTTCTAAAATCTTTTTTCATCGCTTGGTTTATAAAAAAGTACCGATGTTCCAACATTGTGTTCCTTTTTTAAATACTAAAGAGAATTAGTCTGAGCAAACAAAACATACCTTTTTTTTCAGGGAATAAAGAATTTTCCCATTTCACGAATCTCCTCCCAAAAAGAAATTTGCGCACCTTGCATCCTAATTATTAAATATTTACATCTCTCTCCTCTCTTCTCCATATACCCCTATTTCAAACTTAATTACTATTCAAACAAGTTTATGGTAACTCATGAATAACAAAACGAGCTGCATTTCACAAACATTATCAGAACTTAATACTTCGGCAAAAATTTTTATCAAACTGTTATTATAGGAAAATTTAATTACACAACAACACTTTTCCCTAAACCTTGGCGCATGCATAAGATTATTCTAGTTCAAATTAAAGTATCTTGTAACGCACTTGACTTTATTTGTCGAGGCATTTAGTACATAGCCCGAAGGGGGAAGAACTCTTCCTAGTTTAATTAACCTCTTAGAGTAATTAAAAGTTAATCAACTGTCTGGTGTCACTTTTGTAGCATGCTAAGAAATAAGAGTAATTTGAATGTGATTAGAAAAGTGGAAAAATAATGATCAAGTAAAAATAATATGATGTTAACGGTGAATGGACATGGAGTGTCTATATTTTCTCCGTATGCTAATTAGTTTTTTCAACAAATAAATCCGAAATTTTTAACCAGATGTCACGCTATATTAAGAATAGATTAAGATTTCTTTTGATGTAACGGAAAGAAAAGAAGCCCTGTGGAGATTAAAACATGCAATGGCCATGTAAATGGAAGTTCTTTCTTCCACTCGAGTAGAGTTTAGTTGAATTCATCTCTTTGTTTTTACTTCCTTTCTGCCACCGTGACATATCTACTGGTTTTTATTCTATATTAACATTATATTGAAAAATTTCGAACAAGCTCGCTGGTATTTTTGGAGACACTATCACCTGTTCACCTGGTTGTGGACTATTTTAGTCCCAACTTTATTGAAAATTCTGTAAAAAGGTTTTATAAAGTATGTACGATACAAATAATATTTGTAGATCATCTTTGGATTCGCTCACATCAATGTTAACCTATAGAGAAAATTTGTCCAAGGATTGCCGACTTGAACTGAAAGATTTTTTAATTGTACTCCGTAAGAGATAATTTTACACCTTGGGGCATTTTTCGTTTTTTATAAAACAATGCAAATAATATTGTTAGATTTAAATTACTCAGGGGGAAAAATCTGGTATAGTATATTTCAAACGCTCATTAATTCCTTTGGTGGACGCAATTTATACAATGAATCCTGTTGCAAGGTGCAGAAAAGTTCGGGCTATCTGAAAATACCATTTTTATTGGATTATCAGCATTTATGTAGCTGTAAATAGCAAATTTTCTTCATAGGTTAGCATTGACGTGAGCGAATCTAATAGGGTTAGTACAGGGCAGTCTTAAAGCGTTTATTGAACTGGAAAGTTCATAAAAATTAAAATTTGACATACCCATACTTTCCCTGCTTAAAGAATTATCAATCACCTAGCTATCTTGGGTGTAAATATCTTACAGACATTTTCAAGAAGAAAATATTTAGTGTCATATGACTGATCTTAATACAAGTATTCCTGGACTTACGACCAAATATTTTAAATTAAAAAAAAATCTCAAAAATACTGTTCCTCGAATGTACAGTACATACCTATATGTATTGCATAAATATTAAAAAATATGATGAAATATTCTGAAATACTGCAAAAATTTATGACGCAATAATAAAAACGTATGAGGCAATATTTCCGATATCCACACGATAAATCATATAAAACCTTCATTGGATTTTCATTATATTAATAAAGTACTACAACAATTAGAAGCAATGAATCCAAATGAAGAAAGATTCACAAGTGAAAATATCGTATTCAGGAAAATCTGGTTTGCTACTAGACAATATACAAGGAAAAGAAGACACAAACTATTCACACTATCTTGGATAACTTTGTTAAAAAAAAAAACTTGCAACGCATCTTCTGTCGCAAATTTTGAACCAATAGATTGTGCTAACATAATAAGTAGTGATGACGAAAAATAATTTATGTCTTCTGAATACAATGTATTTTAAATTACGTATGAAAGTAAAAAAATATATGTATGTGCATATACGAAAAAAAAAATGTTTAAAACTCGACTTACAATCAACTCAACTTACGACCAATGCCTCGGTCCCTATCTCTGTCGTAAGAAGAGGAATATCTCTATACCACTGAACGTATTTATTGCACTTACAAAATTTCAACAATAGATTGCCAGTAACTGTGGTAAATACAACTCAAAAGTATTTAATATTTTATTCGAATTTCCTTTAACAGATGACTCGCTTTAATGGCTTTCGAGGGGGGAGGTTATTCAGTTTTTTTTTCAACATATGATTCCTGTGACTTATTTCTTAAAACTCATAGACAGAACACAAAAGCTCCAGCAGCAATGAGAATCGATACTCAAACTTTAGAATTAAACCACCCCATATTCCCGTAATCAGTGATCTAATTACTTGCCTTAGGATTGTCTTTGAACTTTTTTAAATCAGGGGCGATTCCCCTTTATTAAACAGGAAATGATTTGTTTCAGTGGAAAATGCATTGGATTAAAATTTCTTTTAAAGAATGGATGTAGATCGTATAAATCTTCATTCAATGAAAACTATGCGCAATTTTGAAAGGCCCTGAAGACTTGCCGAGCTAAAGATTCAGTAATGTAATATTGATATCTCTCCCTATCTATCTATCTATCTATCTCTCTCTCTCTCTCTCTCTCTCTCTCTCTCTCTCTCTCTCTCTCTCTATATATATATATATATATATATATATATATATATATATATATATATATATATATATATATATATATATATATATATATATATATGTATATGTATGTATGTATATATATCTATATATATATATATATGTATGTATATATATATATATATATATATATATATACATATATACATATACATATACATACATATATACATATACATACATACATATACATACATATATACATATACATACATACATATACATACATATATACATATACATACATACATATACATACATACATATATATATATATATATATATATATATATATAATATATACATACATATATATATATATAATATATACATACATATATATATATATAATATATACATACATATATATATATATAATATATACATATATATATATATATAATATATACATACATATATATATATATATATAATATACATACATATATATATATATATATAATACATATATATATATATATATATATATATATAATACATATATATAATACATATATATATATATACATATATATTATGCATATATATACATACATATATTATATAATATATACATACACATACATACATATATATATATATTATTAATACATACATACATACTGTGTGTGTGTACCTATTGATAGTTTAAGAAACAGGCAGATTATAAAAGAATAGTTTAAGTGACTATGCAATCAATCCTTAAAAAGCTCATAGGTACAAAAAACTTTAAGAAATAGTTAATGACAGCTTAAATCGACAAAATAACATACAAATGACTTATTTTAAGAGCAATAGGGACTATCTATCAGATCACATAGCATTTGTGATTCGACCTTAGAAACAATCGAATCCAATAAATTGCGTCCTAAAGGATGGCTAAGTCCAAAAACAGTTGTCTTTTTACTTTCTTTAGTGGACTTAATAAGTTATTTACAATTTTTTAAAAGTTTCTTTTCAACGAATTTCAATTGAATCTTATTGACTTATTGCTAACATCGAGACTACTAAGTTAATATACAGGAGATCCGTTTTAAGTTAACAACCAAAAATATATCCACTACAACCAAATCGATGTTCACATCGCACTTTTAAAAACCAGCATTATCTCTCACATATTTAGATGAACCATTACCTTTCGTTGCAGTTTAAGAGTTCATTGAAATATCTCTTATTAAGCTATATAAACCGTATTCGCATTTCACGAAGTTCATAACACCACTCAAAATTGCTGTGTAGCATTTCATGGCATATTTGGGTAATTGATGAATATCCGCTCGAACAAATAATATGCTTCAGCAGTCAGAGGTAACAATTAAATTCCGCATCGCCAAAGCAGTGTAGGGAAAGTTGCCAACTATACCTGCTTTAAAATCAATAGCACAACATAAAATACTTTATTAAGAGAGTAAATTAATAAATACTTGTGTTGAGTAAAAAAAAATATATATTAAAAGTTTTCAGAATTGGGATGGTAATATATTAAGTTAAAATTAAAATTTTTTTTTTTGTAAGAGATGCTTTAAAGTTTAAAATTAGCTTTTAACCCTTCAGCGGGCTCGCCAGTGTATAAAATGCAACATTTTCGTAATTTTGAATGGTTTGTTTTTACAAGTAAGGTTTGAATGTTCTAAGCAGTTTCTATTTATAGCTACACCCTTTCTTATGCAGGTCTGATTTTCTGACCCTTGTATTCCTTTCCATTCAAAATAAATCGGGATTTAACCGTGGTAAACCAACGATTATACTGGATTACAATACGACAAAAGCAGGAGTTTATGGGGTTGATCCAATGTGCAGCTATTACATGGCATCCCACATATCACGAAGATTGAAAAATTTCATTGGTTTGGGGGGATTTTGGACGTAATAGGAATCCATTCACAAGTTGTCCTTAGATCCAATAAACCGGACAGTTTTGAAATAAGGCAATTGTATCTGCATTCTTTGGCCTTTAATTATAAATATAGCTCAATATTATCAACATTTTATATCTTGTCATAAAACGCAGAATTATTATTTTCAGTTTGAAAAAAAAAAAGTTTATTACAAAAGGAATAATCAAGGTTGAAAGAGACGTTGCACTTTGTGCCACGCGCGCCTGCTGAAGGGTTAAGCTAAGATTGAATCAGAGTTTTAACTTTAATATCTCAACATGGAATTCAGGGGCTTTAATACAATAATATCGACCATCCTTTCCTGAAGCACAATACTCCGACTGCACCCCTTTCACTCGGCCATTATATTGGAAGAAATATCTCTCATGTCAGTCATCTATAGAAAGAATATTTTTTTTAAGCAAAGCCATTTTCCCTCGTACAAGATTCAAATTTGAAGTTTGAAGACAAAGTCGTAGTCTAATTTATTTAAAAAAATCTGTTTCACTCAAATTAATTTACAATAAATGACATCAAAATCAAGAATACTCTAAAGGTATTTCTTGCAGAATGATAATGTAATAATTTTATAACTCGTAATTCCTCGGCGTGTTTCATTGTCAAAGGAACAAATGTGTTGCATGTTTAATTTTATTAATAAAACTTGAAGGTATTTTTAAAGCACATCTTTAAACAATTCAGTTCATACACGAGTAAACGGTTAAGGCAGGTTGTTAAAAGTATAAATAAAAGCAAAATACAATTGCAAACATATTTCCTATACATGAGAATGAAATATCAATTTTGTTAAAAAGAAATCGACAGTATTTATGAGACTAATTTACTTTCTTCCCTAGAAAATGGAGTTATTTAAACATCAAACATTTCTGTCTTCATATTAAATGAAAAAAAAATTGCTCCTGCAAGTTTCACCCGAAAAACTAAATTTTTGTAAGAGTAATGTAAATTGCAATCCTTTACTGTATTCCTTCAATAAAATTCATAGTTACAGATAAGACTTCATCGAGCTGAAAAAAAAATCCGAATTTCATAACAGCATTTTAATTGGTATTTCTCCAGTATACTTTTTTTTTCAAATCAGATTTTGGTCTGCTAATGAAACATTGCAAGAAAAAAGTCATTAATTAAAGTGAAAAATCACGGCTGCTTCACTTCAAAGCACGTTGGTAATTAATCAACTTTTTTAAAAAGCCAATTTATGAGGTAGAAGCTCCCGGAGAGAAGAAAAAAAATTATCCAGATTTCGAAAAATTGGAATATGAAAGCGCAACCGACACAGACAGAACTGTTATAAACGTAATAAATCACAAACCGTTTTGTGAAAAAATCAGAAAATCTCACCGCAAAGTTGTGGAATCTTTGATTCCCGTATCCCATTAACCAAATTGAGTTTTCTGAAAAAATGCAGGACAGAAAACGGTTAATGCTAATTAGGCGATAAGAGGGGGAGGAGAGTATATAATTAATGCAGAGTATTTTAGATTTATTTTTTGTGGCAATTATTTTGACGGGATGGCAATTGATCAAATTAAGTGGAATTTGCTTTGATCCCATCGAAGTATCCAAGAGGTCGGATTAGATGAAATTGCACTTTAGTATAATAATGGAGATGCTAAATAGAAACATCAAGCTTTTAGGGGAGTGATGTTTAGCCTTAGATAATTGGAGAAGTGGACTGCATTATATTAATATTACCTCTCATAAAATATTTATGGAAAAAAATGAAACATTTAAACAATATGAAACAAAATATACAAGTGTTTGTTTCAACGGAATAAACTACTACTAATAATAAAACAAAACGCTGATAGTTAAGGGATCTTTGATCATCCATTAGACTCATGCGGAATTTAAACATAAAAACTCCAAAAATGTAATTCCGAACTTTATCTCATATTACATTACTTTGATATAGTTATTCCAAATTCAGACTCTTGTTTATCAAATAGATATGAAATGGTTAATTCCATTGTGTAAAAACTGAAACTTCTTCCCTCATAAATGGTATATACACGTTGAACAAGGTAAATATTTACTACATTTCATTTACAAATGTTTCCGATAATAGACAATATTATCCAATTAGCTTACAAAGGAAAAAACTTGATGGATTGGGTTCATCCCTTTCACGACGATAAGTCCAAGGTTATACATAAATGTCAGATGGTTTCTATGCTTTCTAATTTGATTTATAGAAGCCTAAGTCTGTATCCGAATTTTTACAGCTTTCAAACTTTATAAAGCTTGACCACAATTGACCCCATCCAGTGGGATGGGTTCCAAAACTATGTGAAACAGATAAACCCATTCGCTCTTGGGAATAAACTGTAGACAAGGAGAGATTGTGCGTCTATAAAACTGAGCAATAGAGGAATATGACTTGGTGTAACCAAGTTAAAGCACAGGATTAAGTACAAAATTACGGGCAGTGTACATCGTCTTATTATTACACAACTCCCTAGCGTTCATTAGCTTTTTTTTTTTATAAAGATCTCAAATAAAAATCTTAAAGAGCTTAAAAATCCCTCGATTTAAAAATTTAATGTCTTCTATAGAGAAATTTAGAATTTTATTTAAAGTCGAGAATGTACTATGTCTGTGGTAATTGTGGCTCAAAATTTAACTGCAAATAGATTTAAATATGCTTCATTATTTGTTGCATTTAAGTAACTTATCTGTCACTTTGTTGGTTGGTTTGGAGCTCTGTGGTCATTTGTTGCAAAACAAGAGTTTCACTGACTGGGCACTATAACTTAAAGCCCATTCGGAAAGACTACAAACACCTATCTCTACTGTGAGATTTGAACCCACGGAATCTAGTTCCGAAGAATAGAACCATAGCCATTCAGCCATTTTCCCCGATTTAATTTTTAGAAAAGTTTGACTATTTCCTCTTTGTAATATTTTTAGCCTAAATTATTTTTATTTTAGTGTGTTTGAATTAAGAAAGCATACGTAAATGTATCATGTAGCATATTGTATATGAAAAAAAAAATTAGAATTTTACCAATGTTGCTCTTTAGAAGTTTTGTGATGAAGACTAAACATCCATCGTATGTTGATAGCAGAGTTTAATATAACTTCTTCCGATTACAAGTCTTTAAAAAAGCTTTCAAGTCAGTCATACCACCATAATTCTTTAAGGAGATGTTTTTAAATAAAATCTTTTTGCACCTTTAAATTACGATTTTAGCAAACGTCAAGTACAGAAACGCTGTTGCTGGTAAAGACAGTTTTCTGGACATTCAAAGACGCTTATCGACTAATCTTCGATTTTGAACTCGTGAAACCAGAGCATGGACCGTCCGCATAATGCTGGTCTTGACACAATTCCCTGCCGAGTTCAGATGCTACAGAGATACACTATGTCCTTTCAAGTAATGCTTTTGTATTCGATATGATGAATCTATAAACGTGTTTTCAACACGAGTTGATGTTTACGAGTTTCATGAATGTGGACAGGCAAAAACTAACAAAGCATTATAACTTCAGAATTAGTAACATTCCGATGTCTTTTTTTTTTTATAATTTCCACATTTAAAAAATAGGTAAACCCAGTTGAACCGATAGTTGAAAGTATTACTAGTCAATAACATGATTGCATATTACAAAAACTCCGTACCATATTTTACTCTCTATAACTCTGAGAGGAAATTCCTTATACATTGGTTACAAAAACATGTTTTCACTTTCTATTTAGAAAAGTATACATGAATTAATTGTTAAAAATGGGATTTTTAAATAAAGTAAAGGATAGAAGTAAACAATAGAATGTGATTTGTATAAGTACTCTGAAACAAATTTCTTTTAAATACCTACTAGCGTAGAGGAAAGTCTGTAGTTAGTGGTATAACTACGAATACAGACCAAGGGCGGCTCCAAGGAGGGAGGGGGGCAGTAGGGGCAATTGCTCACTCCCAAAAAAGCCTGGAGTATTTTTTTCTTCATACCCTAAAGTTATATAATCGTAGACCCTATACTAAATGAGTTTAAAATGAGAGGATGTTTATTTCTTTTATATATATATATATATATATATATATATATAAAACCAACTAAGGGCTGACGTTGCTCCCCCTACCCCCCACCCCAAATCTCTGGCCTGGAGCCGCCACTGATACAGACAAACTAATTCAGTGTTTAAGGGAAATTACTTTATATCTTTTTTAATGCTATATACTGCTAAATAATGCTGAAATGTACGAGCTCACGTTAAAATAAATAATGTACAATCTTAAAGGAAAACTTCATTCAAGGCAAGAAGTAAGATTTAATTATTTACTAAATATTCAACTATTAAAACCCTAACTTCAGAGTATAAATTTTTGTTAAAGACCAACTTAAATAAACTTTATCTGCCGCTTCGTTTTATTCCCTTTAAGAGGAAAGTTAATTTATCAGATTCTTTTGTTTCGACGGCAAGTATGCCTTGAATTTCTGACTTACCAAATACAACACTTAAAAACCTTATCGAGTTTGCGTCACAGCGAAGATAAAACGCAGAAGTACTTTCGACCACGGCTATGAAAATATTACAAAAATCTGGGCAACTTAAAGAGAACGGAAACCGAAAAATAGTTTTTTTTTTTTTTTTTTTTGGTGCATTTTTGAATCCGCGAAAAACTTTTGACATAAAAGTTTAGACATTGAAAGATAATGCACTTTGTCCTTCTGTAGAATCGGCCGAAGTGCAAGAACATGTACCGCAGTGTTTACCCTCGGGGATTCATAGGTGGAATTTACGACTTTTGACGGAAATAAAGTTGACAATAAAATTCGAATCTATATCCATCGGACTACTACAAAAGCAAACGGATGGCCATGGAAGTGTCGGTGAAAGTTTGTGATTTGTTTTAAATTCCAGTAGTAAAAGTTTTGAATTTGTCATAATCTCGCACTGTATGCGTAAAAGAAAAATTGGTTTATATGTCACAGACGGCATGTAACGGAATTTCGTATGACTGGAAGGGGTTTGTGAACTTAAATTTTTTATACTAGGGTAAAAGTTATTTAACTTTCCCCATGAATACGATATTGACTAGAAACTAAATTTTTATAGGTTAATTCTCGTAAATGTCACTAGCAATTGCGCGGTTTGTTTTGTTGATTTCATTCAAAAACATTCATATTTACATGTAAATACGTATAGAAGAAGTTTACGAGGTACTCATTGCTTGAACTAATTTTGAATTGTATCTTAACCTGTGTTTCAATTTAGACAATCTCATCTTATTGCTATGTATATTCAGTGCAGTTAACTTGCATTACGAAAAATCATTCTCAGCCAGGAAATTAAATCAGAATCAAGTAAATTGATTGCGCACGAAAGAAAAAAAAATACCTTGTTAAAAGCTGGTAGAAAACCATTCTGTAAGCTTTTTTTACATATCATTAATGAGATTCTCTTAAGTTAATTATTGTTGTTAATTAAGAGAAACACAGAGAGAACGCATTGTACGAGTGTTCTACCTAGCATATATTTACATTGATGATTGCAAATGATGATGTCAATTGCTTAGATGCTTTTCCCGACTTTGTTTTACATACACGATCTACATACAGAACGTCAAACTTGTCAGTTGTCGGTAAAATATACTGGTATAAAACTAACAATAGTTTTAAAATTAAATCACTTAAAATTAATAAAAGAAAACGGTTAAAAATTTTACAATTTCATTAGCATGACAGAAGATACCATAACGAATTACTAAAAGGAAATTATGATAAACCAAAATATTTACATATTTGAATTGGTTTGGTTTGGTTTGGTTTGGAGCGCTACTGTCAATTTTTGCTACATGAGGGCTAATTAGACAGAGACCTACAGCTTAAAACAGATTCTGAACGGCTAGAAACGCCCATGCCAAGAGTGGGATCCGAACCCACACATATTTGAATTGATGAAGAATATTTTTACAAGTTTACATAGATAAATATTGAGCTATACGCATTACACATTTATAAAATTTAATAGAAAACTGTGTGAAACAATTCAAGAAATAAACAGAAATAATTATAATTTTTAAAAGAACATTAAGTCATTGGGAAACTACGTAAATGGATCATGTAGAAACTTCATAATCATTATTGATGATATGGAACAATTTTCATACAGTAATATTTAACAATATTTATGGTTTATATTCCCAGACACTAACTTTGATTTCTGTTTTCAGGAACAGATACTACTATACACGCACGACTTTTTCTGAAGTTACCATATCTCCCTTAAAATTCTTATGAAGCAAGAGATTTAATACACTGATAATTTTTGTAGCAGTGACGAGTTGTGAATACGAAAAATGGGCATAAAAGCTACCTTCACTTTTTCTCTGGTTAGGATAAATTTTTAGACACACTTGGCCATTTGTGATCAAATGTTATGCTAGGGGAATTTTAACGAACCGAAGAATTATTTCCCATTAAATGATAGATTTAGAAGAACTTATACTTCTTCAGGATTTGACTAAACAATGCGAAATCTAGATTCAAGGAATATTAGAAATATGAACCCATCAGTATGTTACCATCCATATAAAAAATCTGATAAAATTATAGATATATAATTTATAAATAAAGTTAAAAATATCGCATAGCTATCTCACACATATAAAACGTAAATACTTATCGATGGCTTACAACAATCAAATAGAACGGGGTAAAATTCAAAATCAACAGTGCATTTTATTTTATGATTTAACTAGAAGAATTACTTGAGATGAGCTCTTAATAAAGAGAAGTGATTCAACTTTGCCATATCCCCCCCCCCCCCAAAAAAAAAGGAAAAAAATCGAAAATACTTCCTTATACATCTAGATTTTACTGTTTTTACATACGCATTGCTACAGTTACTTTCTTTTCCGGGTAGAGAGTACTGTTCATACAAAAGAGCTTTGGAATAATACAAAGCATTTTACTGATACATTGACACATTGGCATTTCTGTTGAATCATTTCGTCTTATTTTGATCCATTGCTGGAACAAATGCAGAAAGCTATCATAAAACAGAGTTAATTTCAATCCATTTTCGAGCGCATCATGAGAATACAGGAAATTTTGCAATTCAATTACTTCAACCCCATTATCTCTGCGGATTCAATGACTAAATTCATTGAAATTCCATGGTTTTGTGTTTGAATGAACCAAATCCCAGATCTAGACCCGAAGAATTAGCGAATCCACAGAGAAGGAACGCAGTTGTTGTCTCAAGAGGCCTCCTCGAATGACTGGACTTCCATTAGAATGAAGGGGATCTGAGCCATTCCCTTGGGGAAGAGACGGGACAATGGACATTCCCCTTTAATCCCCTATCAGCGGAAAAGGAATATATATCGTCGGATGGAATAAGATGTCAGCCATCTTGGAGAAAAATTCTTTAGAATTCGAAACCATTGTTTTGATACTGGATTTCAAATTTCAACAGAAAATATATTTTGGATTGTTTTTAATCGAGGAATCAGTTTTCGCGATTCTCCTTTAAAAAAGAGGAAAGCTATTAAAGTCAGCTTGAATTCAAAGCAGCTTTAAAAAAGTAATGGCTGGTTTATTTTTATCTACTGTGTGACAGATTTTAATTGTCCAATTAAAATGTTCATCATTTAAAAAAATATACGATATGAATGTATTTATGGCTTCTATTTGATACATTTGTCGTGATAATTGGAAATTGAGACTTTTTGAAACGCTTGATGAATTTAAAATTTTGAGTTTTGGAACTGAAATGAATTATGTCTATACCCCATAATTTCAACCACTTTCTGGAGGAGTCTATTTTACTCTTCCTATATTCACTACGACCTGTTAGGATTCAGAAATATGAATTACAGAGCCATGTACTTCCCCTAAGAAAGGCGACTGAGTTCTCTAACTCTCATGACATTTTTTTAGTCTCATTAATGTGCGAGATTCCTGAAGGCAAACCAATGACATAATTATCAGTTTTATACGCCAGTCATCTTTTAGTAGCTGCTTAGACTTGATATATGTGAGAAGCAAGCTATTCAACGAGAATTAAAACTTAGTTCTAACAATGTTTAAAAAAAATTTGCATTTTAACCATTCGTCTAGATACAGAAAATGCAAGAAGTTTACATTCTGTACGCATAGAAGTTCCGCATTTTTGATTTAACACTTTAAAATATTGCCATCCATATTGTATGGGGATTAGTGAAACAAGTCTTTTCCACTGTGGCCCCGCACTCAAATCCGAAATAAGGCATGTCTGTTCCTGTGGTGTCCCTTCATAAGGAGCAAAGAAGATTCATTTATAAATTTCCATCGTTATATATATATATATTATATATATATATATATATTGTGACGTATGGTTGTTATGGTATATGTTCTGGGGATAAGTGCTTTTTAACCGGGAAACTTTTTTTTATTATGAAGAACTTTTGAAAACGTTATTTTCTATTGTCCCCATGGAAAGTTTCTTGTTCCTAAACAGGTAAAGAAAATGTCTGATTTTATATCAACTACACGGGGGTATTCTAAATTACTTATGGAACATCAAAACATGGACCAATTTCCTAC
The DNA here is from genome assembly GCA_907164885.2 of Dolomedes plantarius. Taxonomy (NCBI): domain Eukaryota; kingdom Metazoa; phylum Arthropoda; class Arachnida; order Araneae; family Dolomedidae; genus Dolomedes; species Dolomedes plantarius. The sequence goes on from OU015493.1 coordinate 172,400,008, forward strand.
AGCATTACGCATTAAACCATATAAGCATCACATCTGTGATTTAATGACATTTCATTATTACGGGATTGATAAATTGTTTGCCTCTTCCCGTTTGGATTAGTAGCAACTACGAGGTGTATTATGCAGTGAACACCTCCCACCAGAAACGAAAATCTGACCCCCGGAAACGAGCACCCCTTCCCCAGGGAGCGAGTCTTTGCGGCAGTTCTCTACTGGATTCTGTAACCGGTAAATATAAGTGACTGAGAATGAATCATTATTTGCACCCATTTCAAGGTGGTATTAATTCTAAATAGTTTTAGAACAATGGACTGAATAACTGATATGCCACCTATCCTGTATGTTGAATTCATTGAGCGTCAAAGGATGGAAATTTATCAAGACACAGGCTATATGGTTTTTTTTAATAAATACCAACCTTCTCCTTTATTTTGTCATTAAAAGATTTCTAGTTTCTATACCAACACCGAGACTTACTTGAGCAAAGTTTGGTAGGGAATGCCATACATCATAATAGGCTAATGAGAGCGGGATATACAGTTTAAAGCCGATTTCGAACGGCTAAAAACAACCATGCCTATAGAGCACTGGTTCTCAACCTTGAGGGGCATCTACGAAGGGATATTCGGTGGGGGAAGGGTTTGGATAGTTAGCTAAAAAAGTGTAGTATGTATTTAACTTGCGTCACTTGCGCTTTTTAAGGCCTGGAGGGGGTGGGGTGGCGTAAGGTCTGAAGGTCATCAAAAGGAGGGTTTAGACATAAAAAGGTTGAGAATCACTGTTATAAAGGGACTCGAAACCTTAGACTCTAGTTCTGAATGCATATGGTTAATTTAGAAAACAGTCTTATCTGAAGAAATTGAGTCTGGTTACTTTAAATAGCATTCAAACAACAGGAGATTGATAAGCTGACTGTAATTTTGATAGGGGAAGCATTGTTTTCTTTGACGAGAAAACCCCCTTTGCGAGAATTTCGGACCCTAAGGGATCTACAGGGGCTGTACTGACAAATTAAAATATGAAGCGCATAGGAATAAAAAATAAAGTTATATAAATTTTTGAGAAAGACAATGGTTATGTACCATTCTAAAATATATTAGGAATCTGCTGTACATCCTGATATAAATTTTTTCCCCATAATAAAATAAATAACTATGAACCAAGTTAAATAACAAGTCGTATTTATATTACAAAACAATCGCTCAGCTCGTAGTTTAATGTGGATATAATTTTAGGTTATACGATGGAATAATAGAGATCAGTGTTTAGGCATGTTCTGAGCTGATAAGAAACCGATGTGATAGTAACAAAAAATAATCTTGAAATGAGATCATCAAAAATCTGGTATGCTAGATAGAACATAACCTATCAGTCTGGATGATTCATTGGAACTGTTACTGAATAAACACTGGAAGATTCTGATGTCATGTTAGGTGAACTTCAGTTCCATTCGATTCAGTGGTAATTGTGTGATGCAATCATTCGCGCAATTAAGCAGTCTTACACTTGGAAATTGGAGCCAAATTGCTTTGTAAGCTGAAATGAATTTACTTGCAGGCAGTGCAAAGATGATCCCTTTATATAAGATAGATTTGCATAGAGTATATTCTTCCTTGGGTAATGCATTAACAATGCAGTTTTTTAAGGAATATATAAGGTTTGTACTTGTTTTACTGGGATGCTTATGAAAAAATATAGAAAAGGTTCTTGAATAGAAAAACTAATTTATTTATGCTCAAAATTATTCTTTAAAATACTCCTGGTAATTAACACACTGTTGACCGTAAATTTATTGAAATATATACCCAAGTCACAGGCAAAGACTGAAATTTTGGAATGAAGTACGGCACTTTTATTTTCTTAACCCTTCAGCGAGTGCGGCAATTTTTGGAACGCCAGCAGGCGCACGTGGCACAAAGTGCAACGTTTGTTTCAAGCTTGATTATTCCTTTTGTAATAAACTTTTTCTTTCAAATTGAAATGATAATTCAGCGTTTTATGACAAGATATAAAATGTTGATTTTATATATATATATATATATATATATATATAATTAAAGGCCAAAGAATGCAGATACAATCGCTTTATTTCAAAACTGTCCGGTTTATTGGATCTAAGGATAACTTGCGAATTGATTCCCAATATGTCCAAAAACCTAAAAAACAATGAGATTGTCCATCTTCGTGATATGCGGAGTACCATGTAATAGATGCACATTTGATCGACTACATCAGCTCCTGCTTTTGTCGTATTCTAATCCAGCATAATCGCGGATTTACCACGGTTAAATCGCGACTAACAATGAATGGAAAGGAATACAAGGGTCAGAAAATCAGACCTGCATTAGAAAGGGTGTAGCTATAAATAGAAACTGCTTAGAACATTCAAACCTTATAAGCAAAAACAAACCATTCAAAATTACGAAACTGTTGCACTTTGTACACGGGCAAGCCCTCTGATGGGTTAAATCTGTTTTTTCTTATATGGGGGGTCTGAGATCCACAGTTTAAATGATAAAATGTGAGGATTTGCCTGAAACTCATTCAGGCCATAGTAAAGGTGGTTTTCAAGTAAAGCAATATTCAACTGATAAAAAAATTTCTTCAAATTAACTTTCCTTTATCCTGAATTGTTTTCAACATTTGCGTGTAAAAGCACGAGTTTACTCGGTACCGGTCAACAAGGTGTTAAGCTACGGATTTACCATAAAAATTTTCCCTTTAGCTTTATTTTCATATGAAATAATTCTGTTAAGAAATAGTAGCAATAACAAAACTTATACGGTTCATTTACATATTAAGAAATTAGTTTATGGGTATTTACACTTGTATTTTTTAGGTTTGTTTTGCACAATTGGTATTTAATTCGGTTTTATATTGCATTTGAAATTGACTTCGGCATTTGCGTGTACGTAAAATCACGAGTTTACTGAATACCGGTCAACAATGTGTTAATCAATGGATATTTACCATAAAAATTTTACCGTTAGCTTTATTATCGTATGAAATAATTCTGTTAAGAAATATTAGCAATAGCAAAAACTTACAGTTCATTTACATATTAAGAAATTAGTTTATGGGTATTTAAACTTTTATTTTTTAGGTTTAATTTGCACAATTGGTAATTAATTCGGTTTCATATTGCATTTGAAGAAAAACACACTAAAATTAATCTTACTTTCCCCAGTCATGAAGGTAGAAAATGGACACTCCTGCCATTTTATCAAACTAGAAGAAATCCGAGATTGAAATGAGATATCCGAAAGCCTCGCCGAAAAATGCGCTTTTAGAATTCTTGAGCGAGAATAATTTTGATATATTCCTTCTTCTATTCTAGTTTGTATTATTTTGCTTCGATATTCCCGCTCTGTTTTCGAAGAGATATCCACAGCATGATGGAGAAAATTGAATTTTTAGAGGAATATATTCTGATACAGTGTTATGAAGACAAGCATATAATTTGACAAATTCTGAAAATCAAAATGCATTTCTGAAAAAAAGAAAATGATATTGAATATTGCCGCATATATCTCACATATTTTGACGCCCCATCATCACTCTTCGAAAGACAGGGTTATAGAAACGAGATTCTATTGTTACCGGAGATATACAGTAATGTAGTTACTTCCTAAACTAATCAACCGAAAACTGAATTATTTGCCCTTTCACTGCTGTAATACGATACCTACACATTCTCTTTATACACCGAAGATAATGAAATTCGATTGGAGTGAAAGAGAATCAAGTTTGCTTACCTGGGAAGCATGATAAATTAGAACATAACGTATTACCAGAGTCATGAATAATTTACCAAAAAACTTTTTTCTTATACTTTAATAAACTTTCCTAACGCTTAAAAAAAACCATGTTCTATGTAAGTCGAAAACCTATTTATAATAAAGAACTTTATGGGGATAAATATTAAAGGCATGTGTGATATGATAAATATTGACACAATTGACAATTTTTGTTGAGGCAATTAAGGTAATATTTATTTTCCTATGATGCGTCTCGATCTGTCAAATTATTGTGATGGATTATACTAAGTCACGTCACTTTACATATTGAAGGAAGTGGCACTGAAAATTAAAGTTGAGTCAGTAATTTTGGACTTTAGATTATTCAAGGAGTATAATATCAGAGAGATAAAAAATTTTAAAATTTAATGAGGGCCAAAAAATTTTAAATTTAATCTGTCGAGAGTAATAAAATGACATTTTCTGCAGTTGATTTTAATATTTTGATTTTTTTCACTTGTTTAATTATGCTACTATTGATTAATATTGCATGAATTTTATATAATTCTCTCTTGTAAATATGAATTTTTAAATATTCATTAACACTAGAAACACGGGAATTTTTTTCTTACTAAAAAGACTGACCGCCATCATTTTGAGTGTTAAAAATAAAATCAAGAATTTAAAATATTTATTCTTTTTAAATGGCTAAATACTTTAAATTTTGAACTATTTCATACCAATATATAATAAATCAGTATATATTTAGATACATTTTTAGGCAGGTAAGCCGAGCTGACAACCTGGTATGGTTTATCTGCAACAATATGTGCATGTTTTATGCAGTCCTTACTTTTTAACACCAATACTTCCGAAGAGCCAATATTTCTGTTATTTGCAAAAGGGGGAAGAAAACAAAAAGTAATTAACATTTTTCCGGTACTATTTGAAAGATTTCTGCCTGTGTTCTATATTGCCTTCATATTGACGGTTTGCCTTAGTAGGTATACAACACATTTTCTCCCTCTCTTTACTATCGAATATAATTTGTAAATGTGTGTGCATATTTTGCGTAAAATTAGAAAAAGTCATAAAATTTCAGAAGCCTGATGACATAAATACAGACATAGTGCTCAATAGTATGTCCGAAACCGTCAAAATGACGGCGGCTGTCTTTCTGGTGCTAAATTGTCAACATTTTGGGTTTTAAATTAATGGTAACATTTAGTTTCAATGGTAAAATTACTCGTTAAAACTAAAGGAATTTTTTTAGACAAAAACTACAGAAAAAGCATCTCGCTACATAATATATTATTTACTGGATTTTTAAATACAGAACACTGAAAACTGCATTTATTTGGGACTTCAAATAATTTAGATAAATGAATATTAGATACAGAATGAGTGATAGCGCAAACGCATGCTCAAAGAGTATAATAAAATGAATCATTTACCAATTATTTTAAGAGGATGTTGTGATAATTTTTTGCTTTTAAAGGAATTTTTATAGAACAAGCTACTCAAAACAGTGATAGATTTTTTTTTATATACACTGCCGTTCTTACACAATTACTAACAATTATTCCTGCGAAAGGATCCACAGAAATGCTTTTACGATTCAAGAACTCCTTGAAACGAACTATTACATTACTTCATTAGTAAATAATTCTAAATGCGCACATTATAGATATGCAACTTCAAAATTTCAAATTCTGTTAAAAATCATTTGAAAGCTATTAACTTTCTTTCACTAATTCTTGACCTACGGGGCATTTTTTTCAGAGAATGAAATGACGTGTATAATAGTAAAATGATAAAATGATTCTGTAACAAATGTTACATAGTTCATATACTTGTACCACCAACTTAAAGTAAACACTCTCATTTCATCGGAAAGAGATTCTATTGAAAATACGGGAAGAAAACTCACAACATCAAAACTCGCACAGATACCCCATAATCAAAATTTTTACTACTGCCCTTTACTCCCCTAGTAAAAACTCAAATCTTTCTTGGCAGTGTAAAGAATTTGTTGGGAATTATTAAATTTGCACGCATACCTTGATGGATATTCGTAAGTTTCTTACAGTGCAGTATATTGAGAATTTGTGATTTTGTTCTACCGAATTTTTCTTAAAACATAGAGGCTGAATAGTCAATACGTAACACAGGAAAGACGGCTCCCCTTGATTGCGCAGTTAAGATGAGGCTGGGCTACTAGATTTGACATCTGACATAATAGATAAAATGTCACATACTACAGACAATTATAAGAAATAAGAAACTGCAATGCTAACTGTTATTGTATTGAAAGACCTAGACATTCGACAAAGAATGTCTGTTTCGTAGTATTGGATAATAGCTTAACATATTTCGATCGTTCTTACGATTGTATGTCCAGAAATGAAAAACAAATTTGCTTCAACAATGGCGAACGCCAGCTATTTAATCAAACATTAGCATAGAATGTCCAGAAAAATAAAGTAAAATACGCAGAGTTAGGACTATGAAATTCTGCTCATTTCAAAACCGAAAAGGGAGTGGTTTTTAAATGCATTGAGAATAAAATCTGTAAATAAAAAAAGCCAGATGCCGGAATATTTATATATAAAAATTTTGTGCTACTGAATATTTCACATGCATGGATGACTTTTAAGAATTCGAAAGTATGAAGCCTGCTTAAAGCGTTGTGGGAAAAGTACTGATAAGATGGTCAGTTATCGTACAAAAATTTGAATCTTACCATCAAGCATGATACTATCTCGAATATTTTACAGTGAAACTTTTTACTGAAAATATACTGTTTTTCGACTCTATGACAATTTCAATTTAAAGAATAATGTGATACGGACTTATGCATTAACTACTCTTAAGTTATATATGAACTTACAGACTTTTATAAGTCAAATTCATTAACTTATGCATTCTGAAAAAATAAAATGCTAATTGTAATAGATACAATTTGCTTCCATTTATCCATAACAGGTTTAATAAAGTGAATCATCTCTGATTTTGTGGATACAGATATCAAAAACCCATAAAAAAACTGTTAGACATGACCGACATTGGTGACTAAATGCTGTAATCAGTTTTTTTTTTGTAATTGGTCAGTTCACTTTAAAATAGATTTTGCGGTAGAAGCATTACCTTCTCCAAACTTTCAATTACAAATTAATATAGTTACTGAAATTAATTACCTAACTATGTTCTCAGTATGGCTGCCGACAGACTAATTACCCTTTCCTCCAATTAAGTACACATCATGAAATTTAGGTATTTATTAAAACGTTATGACGGTATGGATACCAAAATCTAAAAAACTGCACATCATGTAACTTATTTATTTATAATAACTTGTCTCAACTCTGATTTATGGACATAGGAATTTCAAACACAATAAAGAAACCGAGAAATTACTGACTAAAAACTGTAATCGTTTTTACGCAACTAAGATATAACGCCCAGGCGAACAACAAAAACTACGAGGAACAGTAGCACACATAATCTTAACCGTTTACTTCTATTAAAAGATAAAGATATAAAATTCCGTTAAAACCCGCAGCATAAACTATTGTGTAAGCGCGGAAACGAAGTTACACCCATCTTTATGAAGTGCCCTTTTATTCATCAGCGTGAAAATGTTACAGTTTATTCGTTTAAAAAGGAACAATAAAAGAACAATGCTCCAACTGAGCGTAAAGTAGAAAATTATTTCAGTTCATCAAAGTTTCATGGCAAATACTGTCGGCGTTAAAATCGCCAAGGGTATTCAACATTTGGGGAGAGTCTTTTCACCGAGGAATAGTTAATAAATCATATATTTTTGAAAGGGGAGAATTAAACAAATTGGTTTAAGCAATATGTTTAAAATTTGAAGCAAGATTGTTAAAATATGAAAAGTTTTGTTTAATTTAGAACTTTGCGGGGAAAATACCATGAATTTTTAAACTCCGAATTCTGCTTCCAGCTGTCAGTTATTTTGGTATATTTTGGAAATTTTCAGAAAAAAATGCATTAATTAGTTCAAAGTATAGTGATTTTCATGATCGAAATTTCACTCGTTTCATTAATATACTTTAAATAAAATTTTTATGACTGTTAATGCAATTTTCGATGCTAGGAAGGTATTTGGTATTTTGGGAGAATCGTTAATCAATGACAGTAAGGCGAAAGTTCAACAGTTGGAGTAGTTAAAGCTTTAGCGTTTAAACATGTTTATATCTCCTTTAGTAAAGCTACATTCAGGGTAATGTATAGAAAGAAATATCTTATTCATAATGTCAGATCAACTCTGGCTTTTAAAAATGCCTGAAACATTTGAAATAACTTTCAGCGTCAACTTTAATACGTGGTTGAATATACGAAACTGTTATACATATTAAAAGGCAGTTATAATGTTTCAGTTACCAAACTGAGAGGAAACTGCAGTTGATGTAAAACAATAATTTATAAATCGCAGCTTATCGCATTAATGTTGTCCAATCAAGTTCTTTTTAATGGCTAGGGATATAAATACTGAGTTTAAAATACCTATAGCGATAACTTTAAAGTATGGTATAAAATTAAAATTTCAAGCAAATTTAATATATTTAACACTACACATTTTTTGAAACTATTATTAGTTTAACATTGAGAGCGTCCATATAGTGGATCAGAGAATATTTGTCAGTTTCAATGGCACACGCACTTATGCTTAAAATCCCCAGTCGTTAAAATAGCTAAAGGGAATCAAAAGCAGAGTTTTATTTTTGACTGTCTCATATCATTACATCAGACTTTATGTTTCATTTCAGTGTTTCATAAAAATCTCTAATTTTTTCAAATAATGATGAAGTGTTGAATTGTATTCATTTTAAAAAGTTTCATTAAATGCGAAATTTTAATGAAACCTTTTCATACATGTTAATTTTACGCATGCACTTAAAAGGAAAGTCATAAATTTTTTAAAAGGGATATTTATGCAGTTTAGATTTTCTCAAAGTAAACTGAACAAAATTGATTAGTGTAACTTTTTATAAGTAACGATAAGTCTTTAGTTATTTAGATGCTTTTTCTCGGCTGAAACACGGAGTCGTTACGATTTGTTGTACATTTGTAAGAATTATATTGCCCAACAGAATTATATTTAGAGAAAATTTTTGATTCTATCATGGATGATTTGTAAGTTTTCTTAATACAGTTATTACAAAGGTTTTTTCAAATGACAAAATAGCTAACTGTAAAAAAAGAAAAATTGAATTCAAGAACCATCAGATTTCAATGTCTAAAAATATCTAGTTATGCATAATATATAATACATATATTTTACTACAAAACATACAGCAATGGAAGCATCCACATTAATTTCTAATTCCATCAAACTCGATGATTAACTTAACAGGAATCGCACATTTTAAAAATTCAGTCGATATTGTTAATGGCTACAAAGATGAAATTCTTCACTTAAATCTAAAAAAAAAACATTTTTCTCTTCAGTTTCAATGTATTTAAAAATTTAATGACACTCTGAAATCTATATTGCATACAAGTAAAATAATTTGATAAATAACTCTACAGGTTAAAGGGATGTTCTCAATTTCTAGCGGTTCCTACTGCGTTATACTTTATGAACAAAAGGTGAAAATCGGTTTTAAACTTATATGAATAACAGTAAATTTTAATTACCTGTTAAAATAAGCACCATGAAATCCGCCGGCCTTGCATGAGTTGCCATATTTTTAATTTTCTTTTTTTAATCGAGAAAACTCGGCAGAAGTGTAGCAAAGAGCAGAAACTTGAAGTAAAACAATCCCAAAGTTAGTTTACATTTAAAACGAAAAAGCACAGAAATCACGAAGAGCGTCAACGCACTACTACAATGCCCGGCTTGCAATAAGCGATATCTCTCAGTTCTTCCAATTCGTATTTCCCCGCTGCAAACGATTTCTCGACTGACAAACGATTTTCTCCGTTCGTCCACCCTCCGGTGGGGGTGTTGAGCAGTAGCGCCACCTGCTGGGTTTTTCCTGCTTAACGCATGCGCGCGTCAAAAAGGTTTCGGTTGCCCGTTTTAAAAGACGAAACTGAAACTGTGACCTAAAAGGTTTTGTTTTGCCGGGGAAGAGTAGAGGTGTGCTGTTTCAATGCTGCGTGGTGCCAGGTGCCGCATTTCTTATAATTGTTCGTGAGGTCAGGTGTTGGGTAATTGTTTTTGAGAGTTGCTTTATTGCTACTCTGTGTGGAACAATGGAATTAAATGTGGGAACAGAAACTTCCTTGAAGGGCATCTGTTCGTGCTTATTTTAATTAGATAAAAGGGGAGGGTCAAAAGTTTTAGAAAGGTTAAGCATGTTCTATTTGAAGTGAGAGTGTTTTATTGGCGGTTAGTATGGTATGGCTAATATGTGCTACAACGTGCCGCTAATAAATTTCCTTTTGAGGGCTTTAATGCCATTATCATTAGTAAACAATGAAAACACAGTAAAATATTAAACTTGGGGAATTTGCTTCTCAAGGATAGAAAATGTTTTGTACGTCTGAATTTCTTCTTGTTTCCTGATGTGTGAGACTAAAATTTTAATTTTAATTTTTGAGCTTCATATAAAGGATTTTGACAAGATTAAAACTCAGAAAAAACTTTACACAAATCTAATTTAACTATACCACCAAACATTCAGGAAATCTTGTTGATGAATTTATTTATTACAAATGCCCGGAAGATTGGCTATGATGCCATTTGTTCACAGTAAAGGATGAGACTGCTAGCCATTCATGTAAGGGGGCACCGTATAGATGGCCAGTATTACCCTCTACAAGCCGGTCCCGTATTTTAGAACCCAGTCAAGTGACGACACCGGAACACTTGACACCGCATCTCCAGAGGTAAAATTGAGAACTTGAAGAACATTGCAGCCATGGCAGATTTAACGTGCACCGGCCAAAATTAGTGAACACAGCTGTGGATTTTGTCAGCGATCAGCATCGAACCCGCAACCCTCGGATCACTGGCTCAACGCCTTTGCCAACCGAGCCTTGTTGGTGAATTAAAGAGAGACACCTTTCAAGTGCTACATAGCTCAAACAAAGAAAGCAGCACAGCCAAGCAGTGACTTATTCTTAAGTAGAGCGGACAGTCTTACGGGGTGTATTTTCTTACGAGATGCTTATTAAGGCTATTATTTAGTCTATGGAATCTATCTTTAAAACCATTTCAAAGTTACTTATATTCAGAAACGTTTTTCTTTTATTTAACTGAGTTTTCTTTTTACAACTTTAAGTCCTTAAGTTTCTGTTTTAATTTCGTGTATAGTTTAGCTCGTTCCGTAGTCTTTTTCACGAACTGTTATTTGGTCTATAAAGAAAAGTATTTGAAAAATATATACAAAAGCCAAAAAGGAGTTAGTTACAGGAATTTTGCATAGGGCAGACTAGGAGCAACTGAAAATACGCTTTCCTTAAAAAATTTTAAAATTTTCTTCCGAGTTAATTTTACAGAAAACAAATGGAGTTAGCAAGTAAAGCATACAGTCTTGGAGTTACACATATTAGCCATGTTGAACTGACATAATACTTTTTCTAATACAAGCTTTGGGAATTTAAATAAATTAAATATCCCAGAAGAAGTTAAATGATATCATTCGTTAGCAATGACTCAGGAGAATATTCTATATCTGGGAAAATAAGAAATTTTTATAAACCATACAGACTTAAAACGGAGTTACACACATTAGCCATGTTGAACTGAGACAATACTTTTTCTAATACAAGCTTTGGGAATTTAAATAAATTAAATATCCCAAGAGAAGTTAAATGATATCATTCGTTAACAATGACTCAGGGGAATATTCTGAATCTGGGAAAATATGAAATTTTTATAAGGCAGTGAACTGACAATCAAGACTATTTTTCATTTAGTTATAGCAATCTGTTATGACTCTTCTTGTTAACTTCGTTACCATTGGATATAAGAGCTATATTTGTTCATATCAGAGTTTACAACCGTTGTAGGGTGTTACTGTTGAGTTTAATACGATTTTTTTTTTTACCATGTAACGTAGATACTTACTTTTGTGAAGTTTCACTAACGATGTGTTGTCAAAAACTTCTTTTATATGATATTTTGCACAAATAAATTTCCATACTTATTACTGTGGTGCGTTTAGTGGAGTGTATTAATATGACTTTAATTATGCTTCAGAATTATTGAGCTGTTGATGAACCGTCAGATATTAACATTAACGTACTTCAGGCTACCCTAGCAGGAGGACATTGACGAATTCTATTCAGAACACTGAATTCCTTGTAAACACTGATGTACTTCAAAACCAATTTTGCGGATTTTAGTAATATTTGTCTGCATGTAACTGATCCATCAAATAAGCAAAAAGAAAATAAATTAATAAATTCTTAAAAATAAATAGAATAAATAAATAAACAGGTAAATAAATAAGATTGTTTAAACCTCCTTTAAGATCGTTGTAGTAATCTGACTGTAGGCGAAAATTCAGTTTGGTGTTTATTGCATTTTGGATTGATGAATCTGCTGATAAACCGAATCTGTTACATTATACTTATAGGTGTCAAGAAGATAACTTAAATAAAACAGGTAACCAAAGCTTGTTTGAGTGTGCTGAATCATTTACAATGGAAGAGCTGAGATAGACATGCCATTACGCCGTGTTCGAAGACAATATAAGCAGTTGTCTCAGTTTGAGAGGGGGAGAATCGTCGGGATGATGGAAGCTGGGTGGTCAGCTAGGCGAGTAGCTCGTCAATTTGGCCGCTCTGATTGTGTTGTGAGGAGGTGTTGGGACCAGTGGACCCGAGAGATGTCATGTACACGAAGACCAGGCTCAGGACGCCCTCGACAGACCAGTCGTCGAGAAGACCGCCACATCGTAAGAAATGCACGCGTATAGCCAACTGCTTCATCGGCCGCCATCCAGGCACAGGTTGCACCTTCACTAGGGGCCTCTGTGTCTTCTCGAACCATACGAAGGCGCCTGGCTGAAGGACAGTTGGTATCGCGGCGCCCATTACGTGTGTTGCCCTTGACGCCCACCCATCGACGCCTCCGTTTGGAGTTTTGCCGCGCACGAGGAAACTGGACTGCAGCGGAATGGAACCAGGTCGTCTTTAGCGACGAATCCAGATTCAATCTCGGCAGTGATGACAATCGTGTTCGTGTGTGGAGAGACCGTGGTGAACGCTTCAATCCTGCCTTTGCTGTACAGCGACACATCGCTCCCACAGCTGGTGTGATGGTATGGGGTGCCATTGCCTACAATACACGGTCACCCCTAGTATTGTTCCGTGGCACCATGACAGCCCAGCGGTATGTTCATGAAATCCTGCAACCACATGTGTTGCCACTCATGCAACGGCTCCCAGGAGCCATTTGTCAACAAGAGAATGCTCGGCCTCATACGGCAAGGGTGTCACAAGACTGTCTCCGCACTGTTACTACCCTTCCTTGGCCTGCCCGATCCCCAGATTTGTCTCCAATCGAGCATATCTGGGATAATTTGGGACGACGAGTTGGGCATCCCACGAGTTTGAACGAATTAGAGGCAAGGTTACAGCAAATATGGAACGAAATGTCTCAAGACATCATACAGAACTTGTATGACTCAATGCCCGATCGTTTCGCATTGTGAATTCGCGCTATAGGGGGTCCAACGGAGTATTAACTCCTCCGTTCTTTTGCCTTTTTCTCTGAAATAAATTATTCTTTTTCTTTGATTTTCTTATCATTTACCTATATCAAAGTAGTCATTACGTATGTAAAATTTCGTTTCATTTTGAAGACTCCTTCTTGGTGCGCTAATTCTTTTGTCCATGAGTGTATATATTTATATACATACATATATATATATATATATATATATATATATATATATATATACATATATATACATATACAGGGTATCCATATGTATATATATATACAGGGTGATTTTTATTAAACTGACACTACTCAGAACCATCTGTAGCGCTATCTATCAGCCGGAATACCACCAAAATTGATAAAGGGACTAAGGACGACATGGGAAAGAGTTTTTACGTGGAAAATATCAGTTCCAAAAGTCGCCGATAGGGGAATATATGGCGCTGTTATTTGTCGAAGCCCCCCCCCCCTCCCCCAAAATTTGCTTAAAACGGAAGTAAAACATCAAAATGCAAATTCAGACTACGTAGTCGACAGCAGCGCCAGTATTTTGGGCTATATAGGTCGGTGAGGAATATGTTGCGTCATCGCTTTACAGAAGGAAGGGTGATCAGTCGCTTTGCTCCACTTGCATGGCCACCTCGCTCCCCACACCTAACCCATGTGACTTCTTTCTGTGGGGTTATTTAAAGTCCAAGGTGTATCTTGGTGGAGTCTCGAACTTGGCGTCTCTAAAGCAGAACATATCCCGGACTGTGATGAACATTTCTTGTGACATGTTACGCTCGATCATTGAGAACCTAGTGTTGAGGATGAAATGTGTGGCCTACTAGAACGGTGGTCCCATTGAATGTTGGAGAAGTGAATTTGCTGCATAAAGCGGTGTTGCAGTGAAATTTCTTTCTTATTAATTTGTCTGCTTATTACAACTTTTTCGGTATTCACCTCTTATCTCACCCCTGACCCCAGCAGCGCCAGTATTTCGGGCTATAAGCCCGAAATACCAGCGCTGCTGTCGACTACACAGTCGAAAATTTATATTTTGATGATTTACTAAAGTTTGGAGCAAATTCTTGGGTGCGCCGACAACAACAGCGCCATATCTTCCCCTATCGGTGACTTTCGGAACTAATTTTTCTTTTCGCGAAAACTCTTTCCTATGTCGTCTTTAGTCCCTCTATAAGTTTTGGTTGAATTCCGGCTGATAGATCATGCAACAGATGGCACTGAGTAGTGTCAGTTTAATAAATATCACCCTGTATATATTTTTAAACCACTCCTCAGATATCTTTTGGTACCGCACATAATTCACTTTTATTTTAGTTAATCTCGCGTATAATCTGTTGTAATCCTTTGAAAGAAATAAAGCAGTTTAGCTTGATGGTACAATTAAGCGGAATAACGACTGGTGGTTGATAAACGCAGCCTAGCCAGGCCACAAAGGAAAGGCTACTGTATTCTGCAATTTGTGGTGCAAAATCCGCTTTTGGACATTTTTCTTCTCCCGTTTTCTTGTCGGCTTAGCGATGCTTTGGCCCATAACAAGGGCGAAACCTAGATCAATTATTGCTGGGTAGCTGGAGATGTATACCTTTTCATTAGGGATCCCTGTCATCAGAGTGTGTTCATGAAATTTTCTTCAGTACAGCTAGGTTTATTAGATACTTAACAATTGTGTAAAAATCCTTGAAGTGGGTTCCAAACCTTATCTTTTTCATTTAGTTAATCTGAAATCTATCCATCAATGTATCCTATTAATGCTCATAGGAAACAAAATATTTTAGACTGGTTAATAGGGGATTTATGCATCCTGATATTCAATAAGATGCGGAAGTGTGGGATACATGTAACGCTTTAATTTGAGCAATCTGGAGTGCTATACATTCATCACCATACTGAGTTACATTGTAGCTGTTTGATAAAGAAAATTTGATAAAATTAAAAAAATAATTAACGTTTTACTTCAGGTAATATGTCGATTCTGCGACCGAGAAAGGTCGACTCAGCCTTTTATTCCTTGAGTGGGTCGATAAAATGAGGACCAAACATGCTTGGGAACTAAACACTGGGGGACCCACGTCAGGTTGACCATCTGACTGAGACACCAAGCCCACGGTCAAGAAAGTGGCACCGCCGGCTTTGGTCCATAGCGGACTGTTGCGCCATGAGTTTAGTTTTTTTTTAGGTAATATGATATTTTATTTGTCCTAATGTTCTATTATAATGGACGCTTTTTGTTACATTATTATGTTTTAATTTTCGTAGCATGGGACACACAATTATACATATTTTTTTACTACCATGTTCTTTTCAGCGGTTTTTCTTTTTCATATAAATCATTATGTAAAGACAACTATGCATATAAATACATTAAA
Organism: Dolomedes plantarius; assembly: GCA_907164885.2. Classification (NCBI taxonomy): domain Eukaryota; kingdom Metazoa; phylum Arthropoda; class Arachnida; order Araneae; family Dolomedidae; genus Dolomedes; species Dolomedes plantarius. The sequence goes on from OU015493.1 coordinate 172,415,766, forward strand.
AATCTAAAATTTTGTTTCAAAAGAATTAAAAATTTAAAACATTCTAAAGGATAGAAAATTAAAAATTTAAATCATGTATATTTTTGATATATTTGTTGATCTATTCGCTTTATTTGCATATCTTTTTTTTATCTTTGTTCATCGAAAAGTTAAAAAAAATGCCGTCAGATTTACAAAATTTTTAATTATTAAAATACTTAAAAATTTTATCAATAAAGTTTTGCAAAAGATCTTTTTTTTAAAATCAGAGTAAATTTTATTTTAAGAAAAAATACTTTTTAGGTTTTTACTTTAAAACAAACATCTGGAAGACATAGGAAAACAGAAGAAAAGGAATCGGCCCAAAATTTCATGGAGATACCTTGCAAGGAATTTTAAATACATCTTTTTGAAGATAGCAAGTCTTGAAAAATTCAATTTCGAAATAAATAGATTTAAAGTATAGATGTACAAAAGGGTACATAAAGATAGTACACTATAAAAATGTCATATCTGCCAATATAATCACAGCTGAAATATAAAGATTTCGTTCTTTGATTCTCAACGCTCATAAAGCCAATAAAATAGGAAAATTTTCTTAACTTTAATATTTGATTAAAATCTTTTAATCTTTGAAATCCCTTAATCCGTGTGTAATCCCTTTATCTTCGAAATCCCCTAATCTTTGAATGTGTGAAATCCCTCATAATCTCATTTATTCATTGTAATAATCTGTTGTAATATACACTGTTTGGCTCACAGGTTTTAAATCAGCAAATACGAAGTATATCTCTCACAAAGCAAGCTTTGCCCATCTTTGGGCTTTAATCTGGTCAGTGTAGGGAGTTTCTGTCATAATACTCTGTTACAACGTCCAACACTTCCGTTCTGACATATTTTGTGCGTGATCACCTTGATTACTCGAGAGTATCCACCGATAAAGACAGAAAGAAAAGAAAATTTAGTTTCTGTAATAGAAATGTGATGGAAAAATTTTCATATCCCCTTCACCTTTGCATCAAATTTCTTGCAGAATCAATACGAGAGCCGCTTTTTTTTTGCTTTCGGTATGCATACATAACTTAAAGTAAAATGGGACCAAACGAAAGAAGTGTACCTTTTTGATAAAGAAAATTTAATAAAATTTAAAAAAAATAACGTTTTACTTTAGTTAATATGATATTTTACTTATACTAACGTTCTGTTATAATGGACGCTTTTTGATACAACATTATGTTTTAATTTTCTTAACATGGGACACAAAATTATACATATTTTTTACTACCATGTTTTTTCAATGATTTCCCTTCTTCAATATCCTCCTTGGTACTTTCGTATCACATGTGATACAAAAGTTTGATATTTTTTCAACAAGGTTGGACGGCAGCAACGATTCTAAAACCGGTTGTATCATATGTGATATAAAGTGAAATACCTCCCTTAATTTTCTCTTCTCGTCAACTGATGGCAGTGCTTGTCCACGATTGTGTTTGTAGTAGCATCTTTGAATCAAAGCACGATGTCTGCACGCCGTCGAAATAAGTTTTTTATTACTTAATTATACAAATATTAAACTAATTTTAAAATATACATTTTCTTTGTATATGTGCAAGATTACTTATTTATGTCAACAAAAGAAATTTTTATGGAAATATCAATGCAAATTAATTTGTTAAACTTTTATCTGTCACATATGATACAATGGGTCTCTATGACGTCAAATCAATTTTTTGTTACTGTGCTTTGTGTGTTTTTTGTCAGTCTTTTTTATGTCTGTTTTTTTAGTTATATTTACGTAGGTTTTGAAAGTTGATAAAAATCATTATTTCTTGAGTTAAAATCTTCAGTTGAAGTGCTTTACACTTTTTTACACTAAATTTGATTTACACTTTTACACATTTTTTACACATTCCGCATGAGACAGCACGTAGCAAAGAGGCTAGACATATTCCATAAATTATTGGGGATAGGACCCATCTAAACAGATGCAGAAATGATGAGTGCTCGGCCTTAACCACTATACAGTGTACAGAATGCAATACGTTTTTGTGTTTCACAGCATAAAGAAATTGTTTTAAATCATTTCATGAAAAATAAAATATAATATAAAGTTAAAACAACATACTGATTATGCTTATTTTTCATTCATCATTCATGTATTTTATATATTGCGTGATACAAATTGAGAATTAACTAATTGAAACAGTCTTACCGAATATTTAAAAAATTCTGATTGTAGTGTATCGGCCCTGATGAAACACATGTGATACATTCCCCCTAGCCCTATATTTTTAAAGAGAAAATTTAAATGCTCTACTTCATAATGACCTAAACAACTATTTAAGTACCGTTTACAAAATATCTAGCTTTTATTTTTGTCTCGGGTCTGAGGAGGCTATAAAAAGGTAACTATGCATATAAATACTTGAACTATTTAAGACTTTGTTTCAAAAGAATTCAATATTTAAAAATTTTGAAACAATAGAAGATTCAAAATGTAATTCATGTATAGTTTTTGATATATTTGCTGATCCATTTATTGATCCATTTTTGATATATTTGCTGCATATTTTTTTAATCTTTGTTTATTGAGAAGTTTAAAAAAATTGTCCTGAGATTGATTTTAATTTGGTCCGTGTATGACGTTTCTTTCATAATATTCTGTTACACTGTCCAAAACTTCCGTTCTGACATATTTTGCGCGTGATAACCTTGATTGCTCGAGAGTATCCACCGATAAAGACAGAAAGAAAAAAAAATTAAGTTTCAGTAATAGAAATGTGATGGAAAATTTTTCATATCCCTCACGTTTGCATCCAATTTCTTGCAGAATCAATACGAGAGCCGCCATTTTTTGCTTTCGGTATGCGTACATAACTTAAAGTAAAATGGGACCGAACGAAAGAAAAATGTTCTCACTTATTGAATTTGCAAAAGAAAACAATGCGACTAAAGTGCTGTCCGTAGGGGAACAGAGATACGCGCTCGGATATGTTCTAAGCAAACACAATTTGGCTGAGACGCACTCAAGAAGAGCACGTAAGATACCGATTTGGAAAATGAAATATATTTTTTTACAACCATTTGAGGATTTATTGAATAAAAATTTTATTGCTTAAATGAATGTTCCGGCATATATTATTGAAAGCAATTTAAAGTTTAATCCGTGCCATCATTTCGTTCAGAGACCTGTATAATATTTGCATGCATTAAACTTGGGATACGAAACACATTTTTTTTTGCAACCATAATGATTTTTATAGGAAATATATTAAATAATCGTATTAAAGATATAACAATTATTTTAAGTATATATTGTTAAAGGATTTAAATCTGAAATACACGACAATTTTGTAGATCTGCTGTATAAGTTTTAAACATGAATTCTAATTTGGCATAATATTAGAGAAAAATGAGCATTGAATTTTTAAACACTTCAGCAAAATAAATAAATAAATAAATAAATAAATACTTTTAAATAGTTTCTATTTATTTATTATTTAATGTATATTCCAAAAAAGACAGAAATGTGTTCAATATTATGGGAGAAAATTGTATTAACCTTCTGATGAAATATCAAGATCAGCATTTTAGAGTACAGTATTGTCACATTAAAATTCTAAATTTTATACAAGCAATTCAAATAATAAATAATTTTAAATTCAGTAACGCTGATGTCAGTTTTCTTGCATTTGACTTTCAGATCTATGAAAGGATTTAAAAAGTTGGGATGCACATTTCTAAACAATACTTGAAAAAACACTATAACAAAAATATGCTTTCAATGCATGACAGATATTGTCCAATTATATCTTTCCTCTAGCCATTCATTGAAGAAGGATCGACAGACTCGCTATTCTGCGCGATAATGCATTATATGTTGATTGTCTGGCGGTGCAGATTAGATGCCGTATGAAACTGTGTTGTACCTTTACCTATAAATAAGATGAAGCAATGAAACTAATAGAGAGCTTAATTCTAGTAAACGGCTTTGTCCTCTCTCTTCGCGAATCGAAGTTAAGTTGTGGGGCCACGACACCACATATTTATTATTACACAGCCATCGAATAAAGAAAATATTATCACATCGTGATAAGCATAAATAATAATATCTTCCATTTAAAACATTATTGCAAAAACTCCTCTCAGACCGCACTTATGACTATTTATTCAAAAACGAACTATTTCCGGGCCAGGATTTTAACCCACCATTTTCTGCAACCTGGAACTTATAATAAGTGAATTGTCATGTCACGTCATAGAGCGACCTTGCATTCTCCGACTTGGCGAGAGAGGAAGAATAACCCGATACTTCCGTCGAAAATCCCGCAATTTCCGTTAGACGCCACTGCAATCACCTTATCTTTAAAACAGCCTTCATTAATAACTTTACTCTTATTTAAAAGGAACCATGATCGAAGCAGGAATGCAGACTGCAAGGCTCCGCCATCCCGAATATCTGTTGATATTTTAATCTTTAAACTGTCGCGCAAACAGTTAGAGCGATAGCTGTTTGCTCTCTTTGTGATATAAAGAGAGATGACAGAAATAAAACTATATCAAATTTTAGTTTTAATACGTAATACATGATAAGATTAACATAAAATCTTATCAAAAATAGAAGAGAAGCAAGATAGTGAAAATACATTTCAAAATAGTATTATAAATGAAAGGGATAAAATAAAAACTAAACCAAATGAATGGACGAACACATAATCTCTAATGCATATGAGTTCATTAACATATAAACCTTCCGTAATTTTACTTTGACAAGTTATCGTCCCTATTTTAAGTTATCCGTTCACCTTCGGATGTGATTTTTCGATTTTTTTTAAAAATTTGTCTTTTTATCTGTTGTTGTTGTTACTTATGTCACTTGACCGATAGTAACATCAGATCAAGTCCCGAAGGCTATGGGCGATGAAGGTGCAGCTATTGTTTTGAGTGGCACCACAAGGGTTGCAGTACGACTTGGCCAAAGGACCAGTCCCGTAATTTTGAACCGAGTCAAGTGACGAGACCAAGACACTTGACCCCGCACCTCCAGAGGTACCTTTAAGAACTTGGAAGACATTGCAACGACGACAGATTTCCCGTGCACCAGCCGCCATTAGTGAACACGGCAGTGGATTTGTCAGCGACGAGCAATGAACCAGCGACTTTCAGATCACTAGCCCGCTGCTATTGCCAACTGGGCCACTGTGCCCTTATCTTTTTATCTAATTTTTAGAATGAGATGCAAGTTAAAACTTGGAAAAATGTACGAAAAATTTAGCTGTTACACTAAAATAATTTTTTTTTCAAGGGAGAAAAACTGGAAAAAAATTAGTGCAAATTTAACACTTCTTCAAAACATAATAACTAAAAAAATGCATGTATTATCATTTGTTAAACTGGAGAATGAAGATAATAACTTTCTCTAGGGCAGTGCCTCTTAAACTGTGTGTTGCGACCCCATACTGGGTCGCGTAGCAGAATTTTGGGGTCACGAAAACTGTGGCAACTCTTCACGAAGAGTCCTTCAACCCGACTTGTCTCGATAGAATCTTCAATACTGGTTAGCAAAAATAATCATGAAAAACCTTTTGATTTAATATATCCAATTAAAATCATGAATTACACCATGGACACATAACAGAGAGATAAACCGATCTTCGCTTTAATTTCTTTGATTTAAACTCAGGTAAATCTCTTTGATTTATTATCGGTTAATGTTTTATTTGTTCATTTTCTACATTCCGTTTTGAGTATTAATGTGCGCAAGGTGTCTTTTCTTACTAAATCGATGATGCTAAACAACTTTGCAAATGACCCTTTCCCCGTATCTCGTGCCGTTTTTGAGATACAAACGCTAATTCCAAAAGTTGCCGATAGATGGCGTTGTAAGTTATCTCATCTAGTAGCGCATAGCCTTTTTACTATGCCTAGACACCAATTTTATGGCTTAAGCTGTCACCGTTTAGAAGTTAAGTGGGGTGTAACGAATATAGGTGGGAATCCTGTTTATACGAGTACATAAATCATATTTATACCTTCTTTCTGTACGAGATAAATGCACATAAATTTTCATGGATTATATATTAAAACTAGAATGTTTAACTTGCATTATTAGTTTTCATGTTTAATTTCTGGTACGAACAAAAAATGTTCCACACTGCAGATGGTGCATTCACTAATCTGCAGTGGGGATGGGAAGAATTTTCACTTTGAAAGCATTTCGGTATTTTTTTCTCGTGGCCAAGGATAAAGGATGCTGACCTAGGCATATTTATTATCCGACAATGCTGGACTTTTTCTAGTGTAAAGGACTTTCTATGTTTGCCTAATGGTTCCTTACAATTATTTTCTATGTACTCTCTAGACTCTAATGTATGAAGCAGCGACCGACCTTCTTTCAGCACCAGGTCTTGGAACAATATATGTTCCCCTTTGAAAATGGTACATTATTTTACCCTATCTTTCTGGTGAATCTACAACTTGAAATACTTATACAGTAGTACCTCGACTTACGAGTTTAATTCATTCCAGGACTTAGCTCGTAACTCGAAATATTCCTATCTCGAATCAATTTTCCCCATTGAAATGAATGGAAATGCCATTAATTCGGTCCGGGCTCCCCCAAAACACCTCAATTTTTTTTGTTACACGTTTTTAAATAAGAAAAACGCGCTTATAAACGACGAACATTGTATAAAAAAGCATTACAATAGAATGTACTGCAATAAATTTGTTTTATTAAGTATAATGTACAACATTTACCTTGGAGATTAGACTTGAAGATGCTGATGGAAGAGGAGAAAGGTTGAACTGAAAAATTAAATCTTATTCGTTGATTTTTTATCTTTTCGCCCCGCTTTCCTGACTTTCGCATTTATTACCAGTTACTCTCTTAAAGTAAACGTGTGAGACACGGAAGCTGGGGGATTGTTGCATCGTTCACTGTGGCTGTAATGTCCAGATTCTTCTTTCTGAGAATCCGAAGAACGCTTTCTCAGAATCCAATCTCTCTGTTTAAGACTGGATAGTAGTCTCAGAATAATATTATACAATTGCATAATAATCGTACATAAAGGTTGTAAATATTATATGCTTCTTGTGTTTCATTTGATGAGCACGTAACATGGCATTCGCTCTTCAAACTAGTGGTGGGATATCTGAAGCTTGCTCGTAACCCGAATTTTAGATCGTAATTCGAAGCAAAAAATCTACTGAGAGAATGCTCGTATCTCGAAAAACTCGTAAGTCGAGACACTCGTAAGTCAAGGTACCACTGCATTTCAATGCTTAAATTTAAAATTTATAATTTACACTTATTTGTTTTTCTACTCGGGTTTGGGGACAAAGAGGAAATAAATGCTTGCCAGCGATAACAGTGCTTCTCTTGAGAGATGTGCGGTAAATAATATGTAATTTTTATTGAACATAAACGCTTCATTTAAGAGGATCGTGTCATAATTGTTGATCTGGAAAAAATTAAATTCCATCTCTTGTCATGAAGATATTTTAGTTGCTACAGCTTGCATTTCACAGTTTTTTCCATCCCATTTTCAAAGGGACTTCAAGGAGGCAGTGGCAGTTGCAGAAGAAACTGGGGTTGGAAATGATAAACCAAGCCCTAACATGGAAATCACACGCACTTTGTCACATCGTTATTAAAAATACGGACTGCCCGCTGGAGAATACCTACAGAGCCAGGAGATATAGCGAGAAACATGCTTAGTTAATGATCTTCCATATATAACTGAACGGAAGTGAGGAGATTGAGGGGTCATGAATATTGCTGGACAGGTAAACAGTTATGACTGGATCTGGAATACCAATCACCGTCATCATGACAGATGTCAATGGGCTGTTCCTATTTGCGTGTGACTGGTATGGGAATTTCAGTTTTGGTGTGTCTTTTGGACCAATACTCAGTGTCACAAGAAAATTCTAGAATACCAATTGCGACTTGCATTTTACCCCAAGGGACCTGCTCTTCTACATGTAATTTTGATACACAACGATACTCGCTGGTTTACGTCCACTGTGGTGGCAACACAGGCGAGGTAACTGCAGAAATGAGGTTGGAAAGATCTGTGGCCATCCATTCTATTCATCCAGCATGACTTAACAGTTATTCTCCGGAAGCTACGGGAGACCTTCAAGGAGTCAAAGGTTCTCTACAAGATCCACCTTTGAGGATGCAATTCAGTAATTTCTGCATTATGCCTTTGGAATTAATCCTCGAGATAAAAAGAACACCTTAGGAAGATCTAACAATGGGTAAAAACATGATTAGAGACATTCTGGAGAACTTAAAAGGACGCTGGGTGATACAGTCATTCTGTATACTTTTTTAATCACTAGTGATCAACAACTGTGCTCCCGTATGTGATTAACAGCAAAATTAAAAATTTACCGAAATTAATGATTTGTTTGTATCGCTAGCGTCACCTATATTATTTCCATTTAATTTAGAATAATCAATATTGTATTCATATTTTTTATTATTGTACGCTTACTCATTAGCATAAATTAGCTTTGTATAGACATATACCAGATGAAAACTAAACTGCTTGACTCCGACCTAGTTCATAATAAGAATTATGTAACTCAAATACGTAATATAGAAAAACTTTTGGACGAGCGAGATAACGAAGCTAAAACAAGATTAGAATAATAATAATATTCTACTGGTAGAATATATATTTACCTGAATAGCCCTATTTTGAGACGTGATACAATTGAAACGGAGGTAATGAATTCTATTTTAATCAATTACCCCATGTACTTTGTAAGGAACGTACCTCTGATAAATGTGTAATCAGGTTCAGAGTAATTGCTAAATAATGCGTAGGGAATTTTATGTATAAAAGATAGAAAGTAACAACCATAATCAGTAAATACTAGATGGTGTAGTTTATAATATTAGTACTCGCACATGATTACCATGAATGTGCACTGGTGAACCAAAGTGAGATTATACTTACACTGCCTTTAAAAATAGAATCTAGATTTCAACCGAATTTTGCTTAATTGAAGACAGTTAAAGGCATCTCCTAGTAGGACACATAATGCTGATGTCAAGGAACTGAATTTAGGATTTTAAACTACTAAATTTTCTATATTAATTAATGAAAATTAGAGTAATTCGCAGAGGTAAATCGAATCCTTGTATTTTTGTAGTGGTTTGAGGATTAATGGTCAATCTAGGAAGCAGTTATGACTTAGTATGATTTTATAAGAAATATGCAAACTTTGATCATGAATATTACATTTATCGGGTTTCCGAGTCGAACTTACATTTTGCATGAACGCACACTTTAAATACGATTTATGTAAGGGATCGATAGGCTAATAGATCATCATGTTACTTCCTGGAATAGTTTTACGCATCATAGACTATATTTTATTATGAAAATTACACAAATTAATTTTAATATTTATACTAGCACAGGTAGATTTGTAACTGATAAAATGACTGAAACGGTGCCAGTGTTTGGGAATAAAATTTAGATTCAGCATGAATCTAAGCTCTATTCACAGAGACATATTAGCATTTATTATTATTACGAATCAAAATTTCATCCTTATTTAGATACACTTGATATTATGTTATAGCAGTGTTAGTACATTTTATTAAAAATAAATTTGCATTATATTGATATTTATAATCTAAGGCAGTACTTATATTACTGACATATATATCTAATGCTTTTAAAGAACTTTCACTTATAGTATTATGTTTAGAAAGTTTGGAAGGATTTCACTGATTCAATCGTACAATACAAAACTCAAACAAAATTATTACTGATCTGTTTTTAGAGCCGAGAAAGTTCTTTTAAAAAAATTGTGGCTTTACATGAGAGTTTACTTAAAAACTTGTAATTTTCATAACTGAAACTTGAAATTTTCATAGCTGTTTCATGGTAGTTAAGCAGCTAGATTATGACCCAGGATGTGAAACACGGGTTTTTCAAATTATTTTACATACATACATACATACACACACTATCTGGCCAAAAGTATCCGAACGCCCAGTGGTACGGACTCGGAGAGTCCTGAGGCATATATTAATATGATGTTGGTCCTCCTTTTGCATCGATGACAGCCTGAACACGTCTGGGGAGACTTTCCACCAGTTTTTGATAGGTATCCATAGTAACTGACTGCCAGGCGTCCATCACAGCTGAAGTGAGTGCTGGCAGTGAGGATGGTCGATTTGGCTGGCTATGTAATCTGCGTTCTAATTCGTCCCAAGGGTGTTCAATGGGATTTAGATCGGGGCTCTGAGAAGACCAGTCCAGTTTTTGAACACCCATTTCGTCAAACCATGCAAGTCTCGATGTGTGAATGGAGCAGTTATCCTTCTGGAAGAGGAATGGGCCTTCCCTGAAATATTGCCCTAGAGTTGGGAGAGAAGCATTGTTCAGAATGTCCACATACATCTAAGAGTTCATGTTTACAATCACAGGAACTAAGGGAACTCAGGCCAAACCACGAAAAACATCCCCACACCATGATGCTGCCACTACCAAACTTAACAGTCGGTACAATGCAGTCACGTAAGAAGCGCTAGACGGGCATCCGGCAAACCCAGACGCATCCACCGGACTGCCAGATTGTAAAGCGAGATACGTAAAGCGAGATACATCACCCCCAAAGAACATTTTCCCAAATGTCCACAGTCCAATGGCGGCGAGCTTTTCACCATTGCAATCGACGCTCCGCATTCTGGGGAGTGATGTTCGGTTTGTGAGCGGCTGAACGACCATGGAATCCCAGGTATTTTAACTCTCGACGAACAGTCCTGCTGCTAGCACTAGCGCCTGATGAACTTTGGAACTCATGAGTGAATTCAATCAACGAGGACTTGCGATTTTGTTCCACTACCCTTTTCAGAGTTCTACGGCCGCGTTCACTAATTTTTTTCGGCCTGCCACTTCGTTTTTCTGAAGTTTCACTGCCTCGACGTTTCCACTTCCCAATTACATAACTCACAGTGAATTTTGGCATCTGTAGAATGTCCGAAATTTCATGAACTGATTTCCCACAAAGGTGGCATCCCACTATAATGCCGCTATCAAAGTCACTAAGCTCCTTTGACCTACTCATTTTCTAACAAATGCATAAATGTGACCTGACAAACCCCTACCAACACTTTTATAGCTTTCGGTTACGCATCAAATTCCGTCACCTGCCAGATTCACTTCTTTAGGGGCATGTCTGGATACTTTTGGCCAGATAGTGCACATACGGGATTCTTTGGCATGGCATAGCCTACAAATTTGGGTGGTCTTTTACTGGTGATAGATTTTTTTTAGATAATTGAACCCTGACGGAAAAAAACAAGCATTCTATTACGATAAAGCCATGATATTACGATATTCTCCTCATCATATACTGACCACAGTTTTTTTCTTTGTGAACGGAATATCTTTATTAGTAGTGATTAGAAGTGTCGTTTAGCAGATTATGGAGCATTTGTTCAGTAAAAGAATATCGTGCTTCTCCCACTAGTCTTTATTTAACTATCTCTAACGTTAAACAGCTTTTGCAGGTTGTTACAAAATTAATTTCTCGAGCCTCTCGATATCTCCGGACAAACTGAATCGTAACTAATTGTTGATTACCATTAACAGCCAGATACATAAGTCACTGTTATGAACCGGAGAAAAAATACGATTATCACCCATGAAGAATATTTTATAGTTTAGGATGTTATATCCAAAGAAAAACACTCTGATATTTTAGAGATAAGTTTAAAACTTTGTAAGGAAATCTAGTATAGACACCCTGTTTTATGCGCTCAAGATTCCTCAGTGAAATTTTTTGGAAGAAGAGCTGCTTTTTGAAAATTGAATTTGGTATGCATGTTCTTATCACCTAATGCCAATCGGGTAATCCCATAAGCTGTGCAAAACACTGAACTCTTCACCCACGTTTCTCCCTCTTCTCTATCCATCGAGTATTCCAAATATTCGATCTTAGATTTTACCTGGGGCTTTCTGTTTTCTTCAGTAAAGTTTTAAACCAACAACATATTGGTGATGAATAAACGGAAATGAATTACCTCTAAGAAAAATGATCTCTCGTTTTAAATGCCGAATGTGAAACCTGCATTCTTCTCCAGAAACTAAGTAAAAAATTGTAACTTTGTGCTCAGTGCAAACAATAGAGACAAAAAAATGTACAGTGAGAACAATGCCTTTTCTTTCCAAAAGAGTTGCCAAAGATAGAGATTTCCGAATCGAGATATCTAAAAAGAGATCAGAAAACAAGAAGTAAAAAATAGGTAAAGGAAAAAACTAGAAAATAAGAGAAGAAATATAATAAATGAATTATAAACTTAGCTCTCCAAGCAATATGAATATAATTAGCAGATTTCTTGTCATAATCTAAGTGGTAGCGGCAGGGTTATAAAATTTTTTCCACACCTTCCATGTCAAAGAATCTAGATACGTCGTTTCATTCCTTGGTCTTTTCATAACAATGCTCTCTGCTGTAAATATGCTTTCTCATTATTATTAAACTGCTGCTTTTATACCTTTCAATGCCACTTAACAACAGCCCTCACTTCCAAAATTCTCATGTGCAGAATGTTTTTAGAAAGTCCGTAGTTATACCAACAACCACTTGCTGTTACATTTGATTTTGTGTTCATAACATTTAGATACAATGTTATCCTTGAATTTTATACTCCAAAGTAAGTTTTCAGGTATTACATTTTTTGTTATTATCAACTTATTCTTTGCAATATCAAATTCATTTCCACTAGCAGTATATTTATATTCATCTATATATATAAAACAGTTCCGTAACTGACTCATTCATTCCCTGACTGACTGACTGACATACAACGCACAGACCAAACCGCTGGACCTAAAGGGCTGAAATTTTGCATGGCGATTCTTCTAATAGTGTAGGGGTGCACTAAAAAAGATTTTTCAAAAATTCTTCTTAGATTTTTTAAATTAAATTTTTAAGCTGTTTTCTAAACTTTTTTTACGTTTGCATTTAAAATAATACATTGAGGGTTATAAAATTTATATCAGGAGAAAGATCATAAAAATTCCTTTAAAATGAAATTTTTTTCGAAATTTTACCTCCATTTCCTGATTTTTGGGGAATTTTTAAAGATTAATTTTTAGAATTTAATTTATTAAATGCTGATCATGTGATTTCTTTTTCTGGTACTTTAAATAAATTTATCGTCACGTGCAAAAAAAAAATAGACAAAAAAATATTTTTTTCTTGCTAATGCGGCAGACGATTGGACTTTATTTTGTCTATAAAAATATCCCTTACGATTTTTTTAAAATATGTTTTTTTACATCAATTGTATACATTGATCGTCGTATTTATTATAAATATATATATATATATATATATATATATATATATATATATATATATATATATATATATATATATATATATATATATATTCTTTTTGAATTAATTGCATACATTGACCGTTGTATTTAATTTCAATGTACTCCGTAGCGAAGCGCGGGTTTTCAGCTAGTATTATATATTTATACTCATTTATTGCATTTTTACGTATTTTTTATTAATAAGAATCCTTTGCCGGATATAGAATATTTCATATGTTTCCAAGATTATAAAAACTAAAATAATTTAAATCTTCATGTAGTAAAATTTTTCTGAACCGAGAACAGAAATTTGAATACATATGACTGGAATATTACCTAGAATCCTGAATTCGAAAAGCTAATATTTGTAAAACTCTCAGGAAAAGCTCTGAAGCCCCGTTTATATCTGTAAAAAGAAATTTCTGCAAAATTTCTAGAAACATTTGATAACTATCTAAATGTTTTATTAGTTTCCTGCTACGTTTTTAAAGAATGTTTATTACTTTCCATATAATTAACTTGGTTATTAATGGATAGAAGTATTACGGGACAAACTAATATATTTATAAATAATAATCGATCTATGTTTCGAGAGATAAGTATCTAAAATCGAGGCATGAACTCGGGTTAGCTTAAATTTGTTTCATACAAACGTGGCGTATAGCTTTTATTTCTGCATACATGAAACTCTGTCTTATAGGGACTTTTTATTTCTTGTCAGTTAATTTTAAAAAGTTATAAATCTGAATGTGATGCATTTCAAATTCGCAATAGATCTCCTTGGTTAGTTTTCACTGAAAAATTAAAATCAATATTCATCTTGTTTTAAGTTCTACGATATTACTTAATTGCCTTGCGTTGAAATTTCTTTATTTAAGAGTTAAAAAATGATTATTATCCTAAATATAACACAATGAACATATTTAAATGCATGTATTTTAATGAATTAACATTTTTTGCGCCCTATAATCTGTCAAACGCAATTTGAATTAATATTTTAATTTACAATATTTCTAAAGAAGCATCAAAACCTAACTTCAAAAAATACTATCATCTCTATTTTAAACAAACACTATTTAAAATAATTTAACCTTTTTGTAATGACGTTTTGAACTAATTTTTGTTTTATTGTATAATTTTATATGATATAACGGAAGATAGGAAGAGTGCAGGGAATTGAACTTCATTTCTGGTCGATATATTTAGGAATACCCCTGACATCCCTTTTAGCTAAGTAGATTTAAAAAAAATATATTATTTCTTATTTTGATGTACCGATAAAACTATTCCATGTATAAATTTACACTGATCAATGCAAGGTAGAAAACTTAATAGTTAGTTGATAAAATATTGAAATAAATGAGCTTTTCTCTGGTGTTTGTAGAAAACATTTCAGGATCAAGTAATTCCTGTTTACTTGGATAATTTATAAACAGTTTCTTCTTAGCTAATGTTTAGTTCCCGATCAATCATTCAATGACGGAGAATTCTTTCCTCTTTCTTGTGAAGTGTTCAGTATTACTTTCGAAGGAAACCTGCGAAGCATCATCCTTCTCGCCGTTTAGAATCAGTTATAGGATAATGTAACGGTTTTTATGCTTATCCTATCATCGTGGCTAAAAGCTACAACGAGGAACTGGTTTGAGAACTTAACTGTATATTTCTAAAATATTTTAATATTTCTCTGTTAGTTTGGTCAAGTGCTTTAAAGTTATATGGCAGATATATTGATCGCAAAAGAATAGAATTGCAACAACAATTCGTTGTAAATCATGTGTTATATATTTCGAGTTTTTGCATTTCAAACAACGTCATAGGAATGACTATTTGCAAAGGATTTCCTATAGCATACTGAAAACTACAATTGAGACGAACGTACCGAACGTTTACAGAAGATAAGATAAAATGTAGGAATAAAACTATTGTAAATATGAAAATACCCAATTCTTTGAAGCTCTGCTAAAAGGATAAAAACTGTAATACGGAAAAAATGCGAAAAGCAATTTATAAAGGGAAAATAACACAGGAAGAGGAGGGAAAACTATTACATTTATTTTTTTCTTAAAGATTTATTTGCCCAGGACACATTATAGTTTATGTCTAAGGTCAGGTGCCACTTACTAGATTTTGATTTAAGGCTGTTGTGTACTAACCCTATTGAATTCGCTCACCTCAATGTTAACCTATGGAGAAAACTTGTCTACTATTTACAGCTACATAAATGCTAATAATCAAATAAAAATGGTTTTTTCAGATAGCTTGAAATTTCTGCACCCTGCAACGGGATACATTTTATATATTTCATCTACCAAAGGAATTTAGGAGCATTCAAAACGCACTATACTAGATCGGCCACTCATAATTTGAATTTTAAAATATTATTTGTACTTTAAAAAAAATGAAAAATGCCCCAAGATGCAAAATTTCTTTCTCTATTACTGAGTACAATTAAAAATATATCTTTAAATCCAAGTCGTCAATCCTTGGATACATTTTCTCCATAGGTTAACATTGAGGTGAGCAAATCCAATAGGGTTAGTACACAAACAGCCTTAATCTAAATAAATTACAAAAATATGTGGTTGATGCGTCATGAAAGCTTAAGGAATTGTTTAGCATCCTGACATAGCAGCCTTAATATCACGAAGTTCTAACCTTTTAAAATACCGGAATTATGTAAGCAATTCTAATTATCAATGACTTTCCTCACACGTTTGTGACCCGGATTCGATTGCCACTGACATTAAGATTGAAATCTTTGAATATTTGAGTGAAGTTTTGAATATTCAAGAGAATCTTTGAATGGGGGTTTAATATTTCCTCACAATTAGTTACAAATTACCAAGAAGAACGACACAAAGCTTCATATTAGGTCCTGATAAAGCATCGACTTGACATGTTGAAAAATGAAATCACGCAGTTAATGGAAATTTTTATTTTATTTGAATACTTTATTGCCCGACGAGTTTGACAGTAACGGTTATATTGGAACCTAATGCAATCTGGTATTCTCCCTGTCCTGGTTCCGTTCTGTTTGTCATCGAGATAATTGATTCACGAGTCTTCTCGAACGGGAATAAATTCATCCAAGAATAGACCCTACTCACAATACTGAACATCTTCTATTTACATATCAACCAAACAGAAATCAGCTTTTGCAAAAGGGAAAAAGAAACGACTCCCGTATACGTACACACTCACACACGCACTCTACTCTCGTTCATCATCATCTATTTCCTATCCCCGAGTCTGTAATTTTAATTTAATCAGTTTGTTATTTAACCGTCCCCTTTGGATTATGAGCCATTAAATATTCCCCAAACGGATTGTTGTAAATGCATTTTTTTTCTCTGGTGCTGCCGTTCGAATGTGGATAAATATGTCTCCTTTATTCTTCGCTTTTGAATTTCATCCCTCCGAAGCGTGTAACAAAAGACGGTCTATTTGCTCTGCGAAGAGAGAGAGGGTGCGTGGAAGAGCTGCAAGGAACGGAAAATGATATTTCCAGTTACCGTCTCTACGGAGAAAATAAAATGTGACAGAAAAATGCTTTCAAGGAGAAGAAAAGACGCAGCTTTATTCATATTCTTTTCAAATATGATGTTGCTCAAGATTTGTAAATAAAGTTTTTTTTTTCGTCTTTAATGCAAACAGGAGTGTCTATTACTTGATTATTTCTCGGAGATGTAATGTATGAAAATAAAATGCACTTAAATAAAATGTATTTGTTTACGTAACTTAAAGCGGAATATTTTTGCTTTAAGTATACAGTATAAGAAGTTTATTCAGCAGCCCAAATAATGCTATTTACAAATAATGGCACCTGTTTGAATACGGAATATACTAGGAAAAGGCGTGGAGTATTTTAATAAAACATTTTCTATTCAAGGTTTTTTTATAACTGTAACTAGAGCGTTTTTAACAGTGCGCCAGAGACAATGTTTTGTCCATAAACACCTCGATATTTGTTGGCTACTTTCTATGATGGGGAGCCCTAATAACATTCCCCACGAGGTACTGCAGCAACTTACGCATTTATTCGTGATGGGATCCGTGTTTACGGACTCATCAATGCAGTCAGTGTCTCCAAAGCATCATGTAGCTACATAAATAAATTTAGGTAGTGTTTAAAATGGCAGCTTGGTTGAAATTCCTTTTAAGCTGGGATATCACAATTTCTGGACTTGATTTACTCATATTAATCCAGCGGATATTACATGTGCTGCCAAGCAGGGATATTTTAGTCATTTAGATTGAATTATACATTTAATACCATCTTAATAAAAATGCATTCATTTTGAAACACCGTTTAAAAAAGAAAGTAAGTTTCCTTTGACACATGCCCGTTGAGATATTTTCTTTATCACATAATGTAAATCTGAAATGAAATTCCATTGAACTATGAAGCTGTCTACTCGTGGGACACTTTCGGTGAAATTGACTAAGCAAAGTCAGACATATTAGCAGTTTTTACTGAGGTATTTCATATTAAATGAACTCATAAAACAGCACCCTGTATAGCTCTGAGGGTATTTTCTTTAATTAAATGTTACGTACAAAAATAAATAATCGAGTTTTGTTCAATTGTACTTTTCTATAAAATTCTATGTACAAAGAATATAGAATCCTTCAGTTTTATGGTATACATTTACAAGTAATTACCTCACTCCTTACTTTAGTTAGGGACGGTTGGTCAAGAAGAAATTAGTCGGAATTAATGGAGACTATGTTGGAGACGTGTCTTTCACACATCGTGAAGCAGTAATGCGTTTAAGCACCAGAGGAAGCATTGTTATTACTAAATTTTGGGGTGTGTAATGCATTGGAATATTTTGCGGGAAATTTGAAATTTTAGCACTTTAAAGAGAGGAAAAAACAGGAAAAATTAATAGATGAAGGTCTGATTTAGACTTATCAAAAGATTATTCTTTCCTTATTTTAGCCAAATTTTTCAGAATAATCCTTGCATTTTCTCCCTCATTTATCTTTCTTTTTTGACGAAACATCTGCAAAGATTTCACCTTCACTGTACTATTTTTGAGTCGCGTGCCAAATTCTAGCCACAGTCAAACGATTTACTCAAATCAGCTGCAACCTTATTAATAGCACCGTATTTCGGCTTTTTGCCTTTCTTCAGTTGTGACAACTTTTTCACCATTGGGCTCATTATCAGTTAATTCCTTCGATTTTCTACCCCTTCTTTGGGTGTGTGTGTGTGTGTGTGTGTGTGTGTTGGTGTTGCAATCCGACACTACTTTCATCAAAATCTCCCATTTCCCAAATACACCGGGTGTTACTTAATTTTATACAAAATTCAAAATTTTGCTTATATAAATTTTTTTCCTCTCAATCTAAAACCAATGTCTACCTACTATAATCCATTATTTTACGATCACTGTGAGTTAAGAAAAGGTTACTAGATTACTAAAATGTTTACATCCTCCATTAATCCTCAACATGTTTTAAAATGTACCATCATATTTTCGGACAGAGTGAGTAATCTATTTTAGCTGTTATTGAAAGTAGTCAATTCTGACAAACGTTTATTATTATTAAAGACTGCAAGGGACCAATAAAGCCGAAAAATCATTATTATTTGAGTATAATTCTTCTATGTTTTTACTGAAATTCCAATTTTTTTCCTGTCTAAGGTGCTAATGCATATTATTGCTTGAAAATGTTCCCTTCAAGCAATTTTTCTTTTCATTTGGCAATAGTTCCGGTTGGATAACCTTTTGTTACCAAAGTTAGCATTTATTTTAGCCAAATTTGAAACCTTTTCATAACTGTAATACTCGTTCATTGATGGAGCCAGCCTCAAACTACACCCATCGGAATTTGTATCATTTTATTTTTAAATTTCTGTGTTTAATGGTACAATAGTTCTTGGTTGAGAAATGTTAAATATCAAGAGGAAACTTCGCAGCAGTTATATCTGGTTAGATAGACTGAGGAAATTGTCTTCGGATCTTTGTGACTTGCTTTAGACTCGCGGATCTTGGGTCGTATGCGTCCCTCAACAATTATTTGTGCGGCCCAGGACCAGCCAATATAACGGCACGTAAATATCGTGTCACGTGTCACCTTATGCGTCTGCCGCATAGGCGCACCATTTCTCCCCACTAGCAGTGAATATTTTAGCAGCTGACTACCACATGACAGACCAATAGTCTGGTCAGCAAGTGATCTTGTAAAAAATGATTTGTTTGGTGGGTGTAAAACAGGTTATATTTCGCATTCGTAGAACTCTTATTAATTTGTGAAATTATTCAGTGTCTTGTAAGTTAATATTCAAGAACAAAAAGTGTCAGGAAGAAAACATTAATATTATTGTTGTTCTTGATTTTTTTACCCTAGATTTTTCGAAATAAACCTACGTTTCTATGAAAATTCATTTTGAAGTTTTTCTTATTTTTGCCACCTACATAAACTTAAACCTTGTTCCTCTGGCCCATGTCAGCCTTTGAGTTTGACACGTTTGCTTTTATTCAAAAATCTTTTACTCTCAAAGTCCTCTGCAAAGAAACCTGAAAAAACACCGTTTGCGCAGATACCTTATTAACCGATTGCTTTAATTCCTCCTAAAGCTCTATTACTTCCAAAGTCCCCTTCAAAGAAACCCCCCAAAACACCGTTTGCTTAGATTCCGAATTAACCTTGAAAGCAGTGACGTCAGATTATTGAAATTACCAATTTTTCCACTTCCGATCGAACACACAGGGAGCTTTTGGGACAACCTCACGTGCCCCTCACGTTTCAGAGTCGTAGAGCCGCAAGGATACTCGAATTTACGATGATTTCAAAATCCCGAGGAGATCGGGGCGATACAGTGTCAGCTACGCCCGCGAAGCCAGCAATCTCTCAGTATGACGTCATACCGCTGAAGACCTCATGAAAGTCATTCCTGAAGCATTTTTTTAGTCCCAGATGAGTATGCTGTGCCAAATGCATCCCCAAAACGAACCTTGGTTGCCTGTTTCATATTAAACGTGAAAGCGAAGTCGTCAGCAAAACCGCTGTAGAGTTAATCGTTTCTTTGGCATCCCATTGGCTAAAAGCAGCACCTCGCGGCGCTCAACGATTATTTTTGCCGCCTAGGCCCAACTAATATAACTAATATTGTATGTAACTAATATTGTATGTAAGTATCGTATCACCTTATGCGTCTTACACCCAGGCGCCCCCCCCCCCCCCCCCCCCCCATACGCTAGCAGTGAATATTTTAGCAACCGACTACCACATGCCAGACCAGTAGTCAGGTTAGTAAGTAGTTTTATACGAAGTCATTTGTTGGTGGGTGCAAAACAGGTTATATTTCGCTTTAAGAGAACGCTTATTAATCTGTGCAATTATTTAGTGTATGGTAAGTTAATGTTAAAGAATAAAATATGTCAGGATGTAAACGTTAATATTATTGTTGTTCATGTTTTTTTTACACTAGACTTTTCAAAATAAATCTACGTTTCTACGAAAATTTATTTTGAAGATCTTCTGTTTTTTGCGGCCCACATAAACTTAAACTTTGTTTAATTAGCCCATGTCAGCCTTTGAGTTTGATACGCTTGTGTTCGATCAGTTGAAAGAGCAATAACTCAAAACAGTTCAAGGAGCTGTCGACATATTTATAATTTGTTGTTGTTGTTGCACATGTCACCTGGCCGGAAATGTTCCAGACCCAGTCCATATAGGCTTTTGCGAGCTGAGGAGTGCGGCTCCAGTTTACGATAGCCCCACTAGGGTCGGAACTCTTCTTATCTAGGTGCCACCTCAATTTTGACTAAGCATTATACAGGGTGGCATCTGGGGGGATCGTACCTGTAGAAGTGAAAATGGTATAATTCCCCACGGTATGTGGCCAATAAAGAATGTATTATAAAGGATGCAGAGGCAGGGGTAAATACAGGATTGTAAACCAATAAAAAATAGAAGAATAGCTGTCGGTGTGGCCAGTGATAGCGATCTGAAGTCTAAATTTTACAAGATGGATGGTCGTTAATTTATGGCCCACAGTAAAAACGTCAGATGAGAAGGGTCAAAGTTGTTTTGCAAAATAAAATTATGTTGGGGGAGGTACTTCATAGACTATGGACAGAGGCGACAGAGGCGGTATAATAAAGAACCAATTGGGGTAGGAACCACTGAAAGAAAAACAGCCCACTGCCCAATGAAAGTGAGGGGTGTGCCAGAATGCCCCCCCCCTGTAAACGGACAACAGCTCCGCTAAGGACGGAAGGAATTGGAAAAGAAGGAGACGGATTTTAGATTGGGTTCCTGAGAGTTAGATGTTAGACACTCTCGTCTGCCCCAGAGCCTTGGAGAAGCGCGAATATCCCGCCAAGGTGTTCCTACACTGGAGATGATACTGGGTCCCGGTCGCCGATGCTACGATCATCGCTGCACACATCCGTTATAGTAAGTGCCTCCCCAATAGACTCTAAAAATCATATTTGACTCTATAGTTTGCCTCTGCTTCTGGGTTCTCTATGTCAAAATTGTTAATATGAAACGGATTGTTATATTAATAGCTCTGACAAGTTAATTGAAATTTGGGTTATCAAATAAATGTATGTTTAAGGTCAATGCGTTGTATTCCTTGCTTGTTCCAACCCATGCATGCATCCATTGTTTCTAGGTAATTAACACCTATAGTACCCTTTTCCACCCTGTCTAACCACATAAAGAGACTTTTCGGTCTACGGATTTAACGTGTCCATATCTGACCTAGAAACGAATGTACTTAATGGCGCTTGTAGGGATTCGAACCCAGCACCCTTGGAGTCAAAACGCGACTCGCTACCACTAGGCTAACTCGGGTCCATATTTATAATATTTTTTAACTAATTTTGATTAAAAAAATTAAAAGAGATTTTTCTTTTACATTTGCTTAATTTTTTCATTTCCTTGTTAGCACAAAACAAAGATCACGCATCAGTGATACTAATTTTGCCTTCTTTAGCATTTTATTTTTCCGATCAAAACATCATTATTTTGCATACGGTTGAAATGATTAAAAGAGCAAAGCATGGGGGTTACAAAGTATACTTTTAATATGAAATAAAATGTTGCATGAGCCAGAAAATTGAGTTTCTTTTCTCCAGCAGGTATCGTGGAAGAAATGTCCTTAAAATAAAACATGTGTTAGTTAACTTACTTTAACTAAACTCCTTTTGCTTAACTAACACTTTTTTATTAGAAAATACTTCTTTGTACACGCTCTAATTATGTAGGGTAGACGTTGGACAAGTTATGAGCTCAAACAAATGTGGGTGTGGAAGTGTTTGTTTTGTTGGATAATACTGCCTTTCGAGTGAGCAGAAATGTATGTACTAAAAAAATTTATCAGCGTTTAAAGGACATTTCTTTCTTTCATTACTGCTTTTTTTAAAAATTGACTTTATTTCATATGAAACTTTCTCAAGACTATAGAGTACTTGCATAATAACTGTTATACGAGATGTAAGATCCTAATTAATCCTAAAAGGATTTATATTATAATTTACGATACTTTGCGGGAGCTGACAAAATTATTTTAAAGGAATGAATGGGGGAAATTAATAATTTCGTATTAAACCATAATTTAAAGAAAACGGAATAAAAGTCGATATACGAGTATTTAGTGTATTTATGAGCTAATAAGAAAACGCATTTCGTCCTTACTGTTGGAAAAAACAATATGTTTCTACGCATACAACTGAAATAAAAATATTTTATTAATTTAATGTCCGCCAATTAATGTTTAAAATTACACTCTACCATAATATTTAATCGAGTAATTTTGTTTTCGTATTTTAGCCAAGATCAGGTACAATTAACAGGAAAAGAAGTTTTATGCAGTATTACTATGAAATTATATTTTATGAAAATGAATTTGGAGCTTCTAACTAAAGAGACTATTGAAACAATAAATCGCTTTGAAACTGTTCTAAAAGATTAAAAATGCATTGAAATATATTTTTAAATCTTTTAAACTGTTTTACCCTTGAAAAATCACAAAGACACATCACCATACAAGGAAAAAAACGCTGTTTTACCCTGTCCTAATTCCATCGCAGTTTTTTATTTTACCATAGCTTCAAAAGAAGGTTGTTCTTTAAGCACGCTCGCGACGTTCGACTCTTTCAGTTACATTTTAAAGTTAGTTTTAATTTAAATAATTTCAAACAAGTTTTAAAGCTTTTATTTATTTACAAAGTGTTGATTATTCTCAGCCTTTTCTTCGCTGTCCTTCTCATTGCAAAAAGAAGGGCTTTTAGCTGCTAAAAATCACCAAGAATATTTTAAATAGTAATACATGTTTGCGAGTTTCCAGATTTGCGTTTTGACAGTTGCGTTTCAAAGTAGATGAATTTCTTTAGGTGGAAGAAGAGTACAGTAAAACCTCTTTAACCTTACGTTTGAGGGGGCTTGAGGTGCCTTGAGTGGATTGCAGATCTGTACTGTTTATCCGGCATCCTCGAGCCCCACAGCAATGAAAAATGTCACCGAACCTGGGAAATTAATCCTCGACTGCGTATTCAGGTATTGCTACGTAGCGACTGGTCTTCAGTGATTCATGGCCGCTACGCGAAAGCGAAAGGGGATTAGGTGTCAATGAGAGTTATCCTTATGTTTCAAATTGCATCTTAAATGTAAAATTGTAAGAGTAATGTAATTGTATTGGAATTTCATCTTGATGTAAATTGTGAGTATACAATGTAAATCGTAATTCAAAATTGCAATGTGTCCGTAATGTAGTGGTAAATGTTATTGCAATTGAAATTGTAATTGAAATTGCATAAAAAATGTAAAATTGTTTGTATATAATGTAAATTGAAATTGTAAGTCGTAATATGTTATTAATGCAATGGTAAATGTAATAGTAAGAGTAAGAGTATTTGAAATTGCACCTTAAATGTAAAACTGTAAGTATATAATGTAAGCTGTAATTGTAAATTGTAATATGTTCGCAAGCATAATTGTAATTGAAACTGCAGTTGGAAAGTAAAATGGGAATTTTATAATGTAAATTGTGACTGTAAAGCGCAATTAGTTTGCAGGGTATGGAGAAGAAATATATGTATAAATATGTAAAGGGGAAAAACAAAGAAAGCAACAGGGAACTGGTGTGGAACTTATGCGAAGTTGCCCTTATAAATTGGTTAAATAGATAGTTTAGGACTGCGAATTGCAAAGGGAAAAAATTCGGCTCGGTGGTGTCCGAGTAAGTCGTTCGCCTCCGAGCCAATGGGTCCCTGCTGAGCGGATTGCTGGGGGGGACGACTTGGCTCCAATTAAATTTTCCGTATAAGCTTATCACTGTGGTCGGCGGAACCTTTAGAATTATCAGGACAAGATGGGACCAGGGTTGTCCAATAAGGTCGACAGATCTGTACTGTCCGGCCGGTGCCCAGGCCCATAAGAAACATCCCCGAACAAGGGAAATTGACTTTCGGCTGAGTATGCTAGAATTGCTACGCAGCGCCGGTCTTCGGTGAATCATGGGCCGATACACGAAAGTGGAGGGGGCCGAGGTGTCAAACGCATTATCCGAACTAACTAAGACCATAGGCAATCCGGATAATCAAAAATCCGGATATCCGGGTAATATGGGTAATAAACAAAACAAAATCCTTAACTAAGCAGACTTAACGTTTATTCGATAAAAACTATGTTTTGTAACAAAATTACATAGTATTGTTTACAAGACATTAAAAAATATAAAAATAACTTTTCACATCATTTCTTAAAAAAGAAATGGTAAGTCTAGTAAAGATTTCTTAAACTCGACAAAAAGCATTTTTTACCATAATTTATTGTACAATTTATCCATGGAACTATACATTGAATGAAACTAAAAAGCGAATATTTGGCGTACTTGTAGTTACGTTCTTGCTATCATAGCTAAAAATTATCATCTAATGTGAACATTAAATAAAAATTTCTACAAATCTGATCCGGATTCTCCGGAGATCTGGATCAACGAGGGCCAGATAAACGAGGTTTTACTGAACTGGGAAAGAATTTCTGCGCATGTCTTGTGACAGATTGATCTAACGGGTCTTACACTGATTCCTTAATGCAGATGGTTTCATAGTACGCACATTATTAATAGAGTTTTACTATTTTAGAATTATGCTGTATTTATATAAATTAGGCAATTGTAACTCTTAATATTTATTTGAGTCATTATACGCCACTGGTTGGTTTGTGTCTGTACAAAGAAGTGGCCTATCTTTGTGTCTAGTACACTGTGAGCTAAACATTGATATTGCTGTTACAAATATCATCAGTTAGGCTATACAAATAATTTCGAATGAAATGACTGTTTCACACAACTACACGCAAAAATAAGTTGTTTGTAATAGGAATCAAAACTAGGATCGCAGGTTTACAGGGACTCTAAAAAGTTCATACCGTTCTATTTCTTAAAAGATTTCTGTAGTTCGTTACGACCTCTTAAAGTAACTTTTAGCTTAGATAAATAGGGAACCGCAATCAGGCTTTAAAAATGTCAAAAGAGGAACATTTTGCTGCTGAAAGGAAGATGTATGCCTATTCTCCCATTAAGTTCAGGATATATTCAATGAAAAATTCTGCCAAGGAAAATAAATTCATGCGAACGACTTCCTGCTCAGATATGTAAAAGAGTATTTTAATCCCCCCCTTCACAGCTACGAATGTAAGATATCATTTGCCATCAACCCCAATAAACAACACATTTATAAATTAGCACAATTTTTAAGCTAATAATTTAGATTGCTAAGAAATATTTGCCTTTAAATCCTATTTTGATTAAATTTGCCAGTTTCCCATTCATTGATAAGAGAAAAAACATTTTATCACAGGAATATTATGGAATTATGACACTTTCAAGGACGAAGTAAATGGTGGCTCTTGAAATATGACCAAATCCTAGAAAGATACTTTAATAAATGCTGACTTAGAGCAATATCTGAAGACTTAAATATCTTGTAATTCCCGTTTTCAAATGTTACAATAAATCAAATTCCTGAGATATGAGAATTATAAGTAGCTATCCGAAAAATTTATTGCTGGAAATTGAAATAATATGAATGAGGAGAAACACAGAAATATTAGACCATCGCAGAAACATTAGGCTCTCCATCGTTATTCTGACATTTTATATGATGCATATGATATCTGAAGGAAATGCAGCTGCGTGTCAGTTAGCATTTACTCTTTTTATTCTTTGAAAGAAAAATATGAAAAATTGAAAAAAAAAAGTTTATGCGATGCTGACCATTCTCTTTGAATTGGATTTCAATTTTTTTTCTGCATCCAAAGTCTTTAAAGTTTGAAAGATATTCAGATTTCAGCTTAAATATTTTCTATATTTTGATATTTTTTGAATCTTACGTTTTGTACCGCATTGAAAAATATATCCTCATTTCTTATCAATTGGTTGCATTCAGCTTCGATATTTTTGCATTTTGGATATATCGTAACGGAACCCTAGGCAATATTTGTGGCTGTTATCTCTCCTGAATGACTTATTGTGATGAAGTTCGTATGATGAAGGATTTAATGTCTCGTTAGAGATGTATTTTAAATATTTAAAGATGAAAGTGTATAATGTTTGGTGTGTATAAGGAAAATATTCATTAAAATTGGTGATTTTATTATTAACAAATTGTTGTTGTATTATTCATTCAAAAATCCAGGTATTCAATGCTTTTTAAGAGCTCAAATCACTTTAGAAATGCATATTTCTGTCACTTGAACTAATGAATTCAAATGAAATGCATTAGAATCGTTCTGCATTTTACGATATTATACATTACATTTGTCATAACAAAATGCATCGAGTCCGCCTATTTGTCAGTCCTAAAGCAAAAATATATATGTCCAGCATACAGGAAGCCTTGGAGCTAGGTTTCAGACTTGATGAGTAAGTTCGAGGAAAAGGAATTCCAAATGCGGAAATTCTCTAAAGTTTTACCGACAACTGACACTTGTTAATTTCTCTAAATTTTTATACTGGTGATTCACACTGATTAATTTATCTAAATATTTACTGGTGACTGTCAGTTGTGACTTCTTTCACTCATTGAAAATGGTTATTTCATTATTAATAAATTGTTGCATTATTCACGCAAAAATCCAAATATTCAAGTCAGTTTCAACTGCCAGTTTTAACTTCGGTCAGTCACCAGAAAATATAGAGAAATTCTGCATCTGAAATTCCTTTCCTTCCAGCATATTCATCGGTTGAACCTTACGAAGGAGCACATAACAAATACGAGGCTCGGTCTAAGGTTTAACTGTACACTGAAGACGTGTATTTTAACATCGGTCAAAGATCATCAATTGATATTCATCACATAATACTCACATCAGTCTGCGAGATTGAAAAAAAAATGAGAGGGGTTTAGGATATTTTGAAGTAAATTTGTATTATATTGAATTATTTAATTAAAGAATATGCTTTAAAATTCTCTATTTTCAAAATTTTAAT
Source organism: Dolomedes plantarius (assembly GCA_907164885.2). Taxonomy (NCBI): domain Eukaryota; kingdom Metazoa; phylum Arthropoda; class Arachnida; order Araneae; family Dolomedidae; genus Dolomedes; species Dolomedes plantarius. The sequence goes on from OU015493.1 coordinate 172,443,558, forward strand.
ATCGAGAGAATCTTTATTTAAAGATAGTGGGTCGCGGTCAATAGAACTTTACGGACCATTGGTCTAGCATAGACTAAGAGGCAATAGTTGTGACATACCATTAGTCATATTACGATAACTTCTTCCCACTTTTTTATATGAAGGATTGCATATAATTTCAAAATTCCAAAAAGAGGACAATGAATAGCAAATACCAAAAATGCAAAAATTCAAGCATAATATATATATCTCTCTCTCTCTCTCTCTATATATATATATATATATATATATATATATATGCATGTATATATATCTATATATATATATATGTATATATATATATATATATATATATGTACATATATATATATATATATATATATATATATATATATATATATATATATATATATATATATATATATATATATATATATATATATATATATATATATATATATATAGATGGACTTAGATATAGATATAAATTTTTATGCGCGCCTTTAGCAACGATACACAAAATTTCATGAATTCTAAATAACAATAGTGTCAAAAATTAATTCAATCAATTTTTGACACTATTGTTATTTTGAAATGGGATATTAACTGATAACAGGTTGTCGATTTTTTTTGCGAAGTAACTCAATAGTTGTTGGAAACACTGTACTTGAGCTTCACCTGTTAACTTGGTAATGGTTGCCTGTAAAACTCTTTCTCCCTTCTGAATTTTATCATTGCGGAAAAGAAAACACAATTTTGCCTTCTCCATTAATCTAGCACTATGGTGCGTTAACTGTGGGTCACAGGAAAATAACAGGTAGGGTCGGGGATATTGTAAAGTGAACTTATATTATATTGAATTATTTAATTAAAAGATATGGTTTAAAATTCTCTATTTGCAAAATTTTAATATCGAGAGATTCTGTATCTAAAGATAGTGGATCGCGGTCGATGAAATTTTGCGCACCACTGGTCCAGCATAGAATAAGACGCAACAGTTGTGGCATACCATTAGTCATATCACGATAACTTCTTCCCAATTTTTTATATGATGGCTTACATATAATTTCAAAATTCCAAAAAGAGGACAATGAATGGCAAATACCGATAATGTATAAATTAAAGCATAATTTTTCTCTCTCTGTATATATATATACACAGAGTTGTTGGTGTATTTATATGATTTTATACAATTAAAAAAGTTCAAAGTGAAACAGTTGAACTATTTCACTTTTCATCCTTGTCAGTGATAGTTACCTTTTTTTTAGGTGTTAGTTTTAAAGGCTGTGCTTCAGTTGGATTTAATTTTTTTTAAAAATATAGATTTAATAATTGTTTTCAAAAATGTTTAACATCTATCATTTATGATTCCTAATTAAACATTTTTAATAATTAATTATTTGTAAGAGATTCTGTATATCCAAAATTCTCAGTGAAAAAATTATTTAGATACTGTTATAATTGCTGTTATAATTTTGACCTCTGATTTATAAGCCATTTTGAAGAAAATATTTTGAAACCAATATTTTTGAAATAGATGTGTAGTCGCTATTTAAGTATATGTCTTTAAAAATAAATTAAAAACTACATTGTAATATATTAAACATATCTGCCACATACAAATTAGATTAATTTGAAAAAAGAGGTATTTCTTGCATAAAATAACCACAACATTAAATACTGGGGATTTAAAAAAATTTGTTGAAAAGTAACCATAAATATTATCAACTAATACACAAGAAATTTTTTAATTGTATAAAATTATTAAAAATTTCTCGATATTTCCATAACACAGAAAAATAAATAATCTATAACCGTATTTGATAAGGTCAACTACCACATGCTTTCAAAGATAAATGGAGCAGATAGACAAAAGGACCTCTTAATTATGTGAGAAGACAATATTTGGTAGTTCGCAGCTTGAACAAATATGCAGTAGTAATAAAGCTATAAAGGGCTCAAGAAATATGTATCGATAGGGAAAACCAATGAAAGAGCATTTCGACTAATTTATACAAAAAACCATTATTTTTATTAGGAGTAGATAATTTCGTAAACTAATGAGTTAAATGAAATAATTCTGGAAAACTGTTAAATGAGTTAAAAATGTGGGTTTAAAGATTTTGGATGAGAAGTGAGGTTTAAATGGTAAAATATTAAATTAAATTATAAACAGTTAAGAAAATATATGTAGTTTTGAAATAAAGGGCTAAATCAATGTCTTAGTCGTCAATTACACATAATTTGAATGCTCATACATGAAAAGTGAAATTACAATACAGCCGCAGCTGCAAACATTCGTTAAAGGTTTTCTCACGAAATTGATAAATATTAATCTATATATATAAAACAGTTCCGTGACTGACTGACAGATAACGCACAGACCAAACCACTGGAGCTAAAGGGCTGAAATTTTGTATAGCGATTATTCTTATAGTGTACGGGTGCACTAAGAAAGATTTTTGAAAAAGTCTTCTTAGATTTTTTAAAATTAAATTAAATTTTTAAGCTGTTTTCGTAACTTTTCTTAAGTTTGAATTTAAAATAATAATTTAAGGGTTATAAAATTTGCATCACAAGAAAGATCATAAAAATTCCTTTAAAATGAAATCTTTTTTGAAACTTTGCCTTCATTTTCTGATTTTTGGTGAATTTTTAAAGATTAATTTTTAGAATTGAATTTATTAAATACTGATCATGAAATTTCTTTTCTTTTTTTGATACTTTAAATTAATCTTGTGTCACGTGCATAAAAATGAAATAAATTGACAAAAAATATTAAAATACGGCAAAAGATCAAATTTAACCACTAGACTACTGTAATAGAGATGGAAACTTTTTAAGAATTTAATTCAAATTAGTATGTTTCATGGATATTAAGCACATAAAGTAATTGCATACATTGACAGTCGTATTAATTTCATACATTGAAGCATGGGTATTCAGCTAGTAAGTTCATATGACAATAAAACAAAATACATGTATATCAATTAAGGTTACACATTTTTACAAGAATAAATATAAACATGCAAGCTAATGAGAAATACTTGCCCTAAATGCCATGATCTTAAACTAGTTGTTATTTTGGAGAACTTATAACCAGATTATGCTGTTGTTGCTAAACCTCTTGGACTAGAACAGGCTAGATCAGGTCCACGACACTCTGTCGTGTGAGCAACATGGAAGCATCAGTACTTCTGCAAGCATGCTGACGGAAATACATAAAGAGTTCACAATGTGGAAAGGATTAGCCTGTAACAAGATTATGCATTCTATAAAATACACGAAGAAATGCTTAAAAATGTTAGATACTAAAATCATTGTTTATTTCATATCCTATTTAAGCCGATATGGTTGTACACATGTAATTCAGACAAATAATGTGTTCTTGAGGTCAGAGTGCTGCATGTCTTGTAAAAGTGAATCATAGCATAGCCTTGCGTTATGATGATGAAGCAAGCTGGATACGTTGCAGAAATGATGGAGAGCAGAAATTTCTAGTTTGATTCCCAAACCGGCTAAAGTCTTTTTAAATAAAAGAAACAAAATGGCATAGAAACTGCAACGAAATGATTTATTTAGCTCACGTCATAATATTGCCTAAACGAAAATGTCTAATTTCCAAAAATGAAACTGAAAATTAATTTTGGGCACTTAAAACAATTTTTAGGGCATTTTAATGAAGTTTGAGAATTCATTATGAATCCTCACCATGAGAACTAAATTAAGCGGTAAAATAACTTCATAATGTGATTCGGCCTTGGTGTACAATGTAATATATGACTTATTTTAAATATAAAATTGTATTGCAAATTATAAAGACTTAATTTATCAATAACTTCATTATTTGTATGAGACAAAGTAAACTCATGAAAATTTCTCAACAATTTTATTGTTAAATCAAAAATATATTATTTAAAGCATGTATGTATAATCTTCGCAACCTAAAATCCTTTTAAACATGTTTTAGAGCTTTTAATTTGTTGATAAATTCTTTCAGACATCTTCCTTCAATGATTTAAAAAAGCTGTAGTATCCATTAATGGATCTGACAAGATCCTGACATTTTTATCTAACAATATAAAAAGTTAACATACGCGTATATAAATATTTGTCTGAGTTTCTTATACCCCGGTAATATCATTTGGAATTTCTCTTTTAAGCCTTAATACCATTACTTTGCAAAAATAATTTCGTTATGTTTTATATTATTCAAAAATATTATTTTATGTATAAACATATATTCTACATTCAACGAAGCAGTTTTTCAGCATCAGAAGTCTCGTCACCGGAATAATTTGACGGTTTCAAAATGAAGGACGGCTTTAAACCATAAAACCATAAAAGGGACACTTTTTTAAAGCAATAAGATGTATAAGATCTGGTTTAATTTAGTAACCATTATAATTTATTGGAAGCGAAAATTTATGGTAAATAACTTTATCTCGGCCCCATAAAGTAATAAATCTTATAAAAAAAAGGAATAGCGGAGAGTACATTATTTATCTTCATTGCGTCTCTAAATGCAAAGTAGCATAATTCATCGAGCCTGAAAGTCCCAGGCGTCAGCTTAATGCACTTTTTAATATACATTGGAAAAATTCGGAAAATTCATAAAGATAGCAGAAGATAAAGGCTTTCAGTTAAGTTTATGAAATATAAATACAGTGTTAGAAAATTATGGCATATATTCTGATACATGCCTAGTCCACTGAATTTTTGCATGATTGATTCTGAAATTATCAGATTCATGTTTCAAAAATACATGTCATGGCTAAAGTTTTAGTGCTGAATAATGTGCTTGTAAGTGAATCTGCTTTGGAAGTGAAAGGAATTGTAAAAACATGATACAAATTATACATTTTGTGAAGTATTAAGCGCTTGATAAGTAAGCATGTAAATATGCATGATGTACAATTTGTACATCATTTATATCTAGAACAAGGTTTTTCTAACTCCATTAATTTCAGAAAATTTTCTATCACTTAAAAAATGAGCTTTTCAGAATATTACAACACCGTAACATTAAAACGTTTTCCTATTTCTTGTCTTGGAAGGGCAAAATTTGCAAACCATATTTTTTTAATTGAAAAGAAATAAAAATTTCTGAAAAAGGAAATTAATATTCTATTCATATTGTAAATTTTGCGTGATTGATTCTGAGCCATTGAAATTATCATTCATGTTTAAAAAATACATGCCATGGCTAAAGTCTTAGTGACGAATAATGTGCTTGTAAGTGAATCTGCATTGGAAGCGAAAGGAATTGTAGAAAACATGATACAAATTAGACTTTTTTGTGAAGTATTAAGCGCTTGATACGTAAGCATGTAAATATGCAATATGTACCATTAGTACATCATTTATATCTAGCTCAAGATATTTTTAATATCATTAATTTCAGAAAATTATCCATCACTCAAAAAAAGGAGCTATTCAGAATATTATAATACCGTAACAATAAAAAGTTTTCCTATTTCTTGTCTTAGAAGTGCAAAATTTGCAAACCCTATTTTTAAAATAAAAAAGAAAACAAAAATTTATGAAAAGGAAATTAATATTCGCTTCATATTGTAAATTATATATAAAGTTTTCAATTGTAAAACACTTTGTTTTTATTTTTAATGGTATATTTTTAATGTCCTTCATAGCTTCTGGAAATCTGGTTGGAATTACAATAATTTTCCATCCAATAAATATCACAATTTAAGCTGAAAATCTTCTTAACCTATCGAAATCAGCTTATTTCTTACTGAGAATATTAACCAAATTACCAATAAATAAAAATCGAATTTCAGTAAATGAATAAGGAAAGATCATTAGATTTCTTTTTTTTCAAACAAATGTTTTGTAAATTTAATTTTTTGACATGTTATTTTCTGTAAATGATACAAATTCATTATTTTCATATAGTTTTCCTCTCTATATAATTATTATCAATAATTCCTTTTTTATCTTGAAATTTAACAAAAAGGTGTCTGAATTTGAAAATGATACTTTGATGACCTTAAATACTTTTATAAGTTTACTTTTTTTAAAACGCGGCAAGTACTTTATCTGAGGACTGACACATTCATGTAGAACATTTCTTCTGAATCTGACTAGAGATGAAGGCTTTTCCTAAGAGTCGTGTACATCAAACACTAAGAATTCTGACCCATTTGTATGGAAAAAAACATTGCTCACACACAAGCTTTATTTGCTCAATTTCTATCTGACTGACAGAGTCAAGAACAAGATCAGTCAAATTCTTGACCACCCTTCAACGTCTACTAAACCTGCAGGTAATCAGAAACTTGATCTCTCTCTACAAGAATAGCTCCATGGCTTGCGTTCCATACATTATTTACTTGAACAGTGCAGTCATCCTCCGATTAGGGAAATGAACTAATAGGCACACAGAATAGCTACTCAAAGGTTTAAAAAGATTAATTTACCAAACAAAAATAAAAATGTTACCCTATTAATTATTTAAAGGACTAACTAATAAATAAATGACCACAAATTTTTAGTAAGGTTGTTAATATTCTAAACAATATATATATATATATATATATATATATATATATATATATATATATATATATATATATATATATATATATATATATATATATATATATATATATATATATATATATATATATATATATATATATATCTTATATATATATATATATATATATATATATATATATATATCTTATATATATATATTTCTTCTGTCCGTGTGTATGTAACTGAACTCCTCCTAAACGACTGGACTGATTTTTATGAAATTTTGTGGGTGCGATAAATTGTTGTTTGTTGTGTGCGATAATAAGTTGAATCGAGAATGGTTTAGATTCACAATTTGATCCGATAGAAAATGTTTTTATATTTTTAATTAATTAATAAAAAACCAACAATTTATAAGGGGGTGCGTCCGGTAAATGAAAGCTGTTACAGTTTGTGGAATCGGCCCTCTGGATAATGCCGTCCACGTTAGGTTTAGTTAGCAAACAGCGAGCGAAAAGATAAAAATAAATAAAATCAAAAAGTTTCAAGTTATATATTAAACCAGAATAATAAATGAAAATAATAATCTTTCAAGTCAGATTTTATACTCTAAAATAAATCGGATCCAACGGCATATTGACACTCTCACACGCGATGGAAAATTCGAATCAACCACGCTAAGTGACACGAGATCTTTTTTAATCGCTACTGCAATCCCCTCGCCTATATCTTTGTGTCTATTGAAGAGTTGAAGACTAAGCTTCTATCCTGCTAACTTATTTCTGTCTAAAAACTCCTCTGACATGTATAATCACCAGCCCACAACAACTTACCAATAGCGAACATGTTTCACTTTACTCAATAGAATACCGTGTCATCGTGACGCATTCGGAAGGTCGCGCAAGTACCATGCTCTCGACCCGGGTTCGAATGCAGAGTCGTGTATATTTTACTAGACCTGTTATTTCAGCTTTTTTTAAGGCTTTTTTATTTCAGCTTTTATTTTATTATTTTTTTAATTATTATTTTATTATTTTTTTAATTTTAATTTAATTTTATTGTTTTTAAAAATTATTATTTTTATTTATTTAAATTTTTTCAGTTTTTTTATAATGAAATACCGAATATAGCTGAAATCTGAGGAGTTTATTATACATTTATGCATTTTTAATTGGGTTTTCATATTATTAAAATGTATAACATTTCGCATGCTTTTTTTCTATGTTATTTATACTGCGTTTAGTTTTTAATGGATTTTTATAGGTTTATTATAAATTTATATATTTTATGTTTTACTTTTCAGGATTTTTTGCTCCAATGATAAAGGGTAAATCTTTTCTATGTTACTTATACTGTGTTTAGTTTTTAAATTGATTATGGTTAACAAGCATTCGATAATTTGACATTTTTACTTTTCAGCTTTACTTTTCAAAATTCTTTACTTTCCTAAAGACAATTTGACATTTTCCCCTTTCAGCTTTTAGTGGTTTATTATAAATGCATATAGTTTATGTTTTACTTTTCAGGGTATTTTTGCTCTAATGATGAAAGGCTAAATCTATCTGAATTCTGAGGAAATTATTGTAAATTTATGGTTTTTTATATTGGGTTTCCTTTTTATTCATGCATATAACATTTCACATGATTTTTTTTCCTATGTTATTTATACTGTGTTTAGTTTTTAAAATGATTTTGGTTGACAAATATTCGACAATTTGACATTTTTAAGTCTTTAGTGGTACAATGATGAAAGGCTGAATCTAAATAAATTCTGAGATGTGTATAACATTTCACATGCTCTTTTTTCTGCTATTTATACTGTGTTTAGTTTTAAAATTGATTTTGGTTAACAAACATTCTTAAAATCCCGGGCAACGCCGGAAAAATTATCACCTGTGTAGGTTGATAATTTATAAATCTTAAAACTGTTCCCACATGTATAAATACCGACCCACAAGAACTTTCCAATATTTTTAATTAATAAATAACCAACAATTTTTGAATGATGCTACTCTCGATTCACAGACGTACAGTAGATGGCGCCACTATTTTAAACGTTTAGTATTCCAACCCATTTGAAAACACGCACTTCGCTACGAAGTACATTCAAATTAAATACAACTTCAATGTATGCAATTAATGCCAATATATATATATAAATATATAAGTATATATATATATATATATATATATATATATATATATATATATATATATATATATATATATATATATATATATATATATATTAAATACGACGATCAATGTATACAAATAATGTAAAAAAAATATATATTTATAAAAAAATCGTAAGGGATATTTTAATGGACAAAATAATGTCGAAGAAAATATTCAAATTAAATCTAATAGGTCATACTAAAGAATATTGTACAGTTAATATAGTACAGGTTAAGGAACATATCTTTTACTTTATTTTAATATTTTTTTGGATAATGTCCAATCGTCTGCCGCATTAGCAAGGAAATTTTTTTTGTCCATTTCGTTGTTACGCAGCGATAAATTTATTTAAAGTACCAGAAAATAAATCACATGATCATCGTTTAATAAATTAAATTCTAAAAATTAATCTTAAAAAATTCAAGAAAAATCAGAAAATGGAGGTAAAGATTCGAAAAAGACTTCATTTTAAAGTATTTTTTATGATAATTTTCGTGATATAAATTTAATAACCCTCAAATTATTATTTTAAATTCAAACTTAAAAAAAGTTATAAAACAGCTTAAAAATTTAATTTAAAAAAATCTAAGAAGAATTTTTCAAAACTCTTTCTTAGTGCACCCCTACACTATAAGAAGAATGGCCATGCAAAATTTCAGCCCTTTAGGTCCAGCGGTTTGTTCTGTACGTTGTATGTCAGTCAGTTACGGAACTGTTATATATATATATAGATTTTTATTACTATCTTTATATCGTAACGTTGACTTCATGCGTACGCATTATTTTCCTACGCTTTTTTTTATTATTATCTTTAAAATAGCGTAATTTTCATATGATTTTAAACAACAATCGTTTTTAACTCGCATTCAATTGGCTGTTAAAAATTTATATTTACTCCCTATTTAAAAGAAGTAGGGTGTAAATTTGTCAAAGAGGATGTTTCAACACCCAATTTCAAAGAAGTAGGGTGTAAATTGTAGGGTTGAAAGTTGGTAAAATCAAAATTTTGTGCAATATATTTAATTTGTCGATTAAAAGTAGTTTTATTCTAAAAATTATTTTATTTCGCTTGAAAAGCTTAATATTTTATGCACGCGGTTTACATTATTATTACTATCTTTACATTGTAACGTTAACTTGATGCGCGAGCATTACTTTCTTATGGCTTTTTTATTATTATCTTTATAATAGCTTTATTTTCATATGGTTTTAAACAACTATCGTTTTTATTCATATTATGTTGGGTTTTTATTAATAAAAAAATAAGGGTAGTTAATTTCGATTCCGGAAGTTCTTATTATCTTTATTTTCATATGCTTTTTCATTTACGAATTATTCAAATGTTGGCTAAAAAACTTTTGTGTAATTTATACATTTGTATGTGTTTAATTATTGAAATTAATAAATTTATATTTCTGGAGAGGATGTTTCAGTTTTTAGTGGTACTATGATGAAAGGCTGAATCTACCAAAATTCTGAGGAGTTTATTATGGAGAGAAAAGGAATTTACTATGTAGAGGATGTTTATAGGAGTTAAATGTGGAGAGGAGTTAAATGGTTTGTAGCCCTCAATCAAACACTTCATTTTTTTTAAGAGGGGTGCTGGAGTCATATCATGGTTCTATTGGAAATTTCTGCTAAACCTGTAATTTCAGCTTCTTTTTTTTGCCCCAATGATGAAAAGCTAAATCTAGCTGAATTCTGAGGAGTTTATTATAAATTTATGTATTTTGATATTGGGTTTTCCTTTTATTCATGTGTATAAGATTTCCGGTGGTTTTTTTCTATGTTATTTATACTGTGTTTAGTTTTAAATTAATTTTGGTTAACAAATATTAGAGAATTTGACATTTTTACTTTTAAGATTTTAGTACTACAAGGATTAAAGGCTGAAATTCTGAGATGTGTATAACATTTCACATATATTCTTTCTATGTTATTTATACTGTGTTAATTTTTAAATTGATTTTGGTTAACAAAGATTCTTAAAATCCCTAGCATCGCCAGGTACTTTTGCAATAGAATGACAACGTTTAGACAGGATGACAACGTTTAGATAGAATGACAACGTTTGAACAGGACAACGTCTGTCGGGTCCTCTAGTATATATATATATATATATATATATATATATATATATATATATATATATATATATATATTTATATATATTTTAAATAAAAACATTATTAAACCTGACAACGCCAGCACAATTCATCAACCTGAAAGATGAAGAATATAAATGACCGGGGGGAGTTGTGACCCCCAACACTCCGGTTAAACATGTTTTTACCTAGGCAACACTCCCGGAAGTCATTCTTCATCTGCAACCTGACGTAAAGTCAAAACAAAGCAAGGAGCGATGAAATAAAAAAATAAAGGAACTGGAACAACGTACATTAAAAACCTGTGTTAAATTACATCATCAGTACTAAACTATTTCAAAACAATTAGTCAATTCACTAAAACATTGCAGCAACCCCATATATTCTCTACACCTATAAACAATGCATCATATAATAATTTTTAAAAATATTTAGACTTATCACTAAATTATAACTGTATCCACATATAACCACTTAAAATAAGCACCTCCTAAGTAACGAAATATCTACATACAATACTCTAAACATTATCAAATATATACATTTAGAACTATAATCTTTGCTAGATGGGCTCTGCCACAAATGGAAAGTAACCCACAATGGTTGCCGAATGTCATGTGGACGGATGAAGCCCACTTTTCACTGCATGGTGACGTTAATACGCAAAACAGTCGTATCTGGGCGACTTCAAACCCTCGTGAATATCTGAACCGGCCACTACATTCTCCTCGTGTGACTGTTTGGTGCGGTTTGGCTTGGTCACCGCGTCTTTTATTCTGGGTCCTTTCTCTTTTGAAGAGCCTTGTCCTGTATTCAGGTGGAAAACCTGTACAGTCACTGCAGCACGGTATCTTTCACTTTTGCGTGACTACGTTAAGCCTGTGTTAACCTTTATAGTCGTGATCCGACAAATCATTGTCATGTAGAAGGAATTATAATTGTAGAGTCAACTCTTATTTCATGAGGTTTATTAACATATTAAAATCTTGGTTAAATACGTTATTTACAAAGTTTCGTTCCGACGAACGTTAAAAATACTCCTGAGAGCTGGGCTCATTCTTTCAAAGTCCCTCGAGCTCCCCGTCTGCCGTAAGCGTGTTGACCCTTCAACAGTTCGAATCTATTCTTCTTTTCGTTCCTCGCGTCTCTCTTTTATGCCTCCTCTTCCCCCTTCTCGAACGACAATCGGCCTTTTTTATCCACCATACGCAGACCACCTATTGTCGGTTTCATTGTCCACCGTTCCTACCTTAGGTGACGTGCGCCGCTGTGTTTCCTTAATCATTCTAAATGAGTTCGTCCTTTTCAACTATTGCCGCACTTCCCCAAAGGTGTATATAGTTCGACACCTGTTTATGTTTCATTTGGGCACATTGAAGACGCTATTACTGACGTCCATCAATTCCACTTAGGGATGGGAGACGAGAGTCTGACATACGCCCCTTCCTTTAGAAGTGAAAAAAGTCCTTTGAGACGTTTTCACGTTGGAACAATAGTCCCTGTTGATTAGAGGATAACGAGGCGCACACATGGGGTAATAACTGCGCTTTTTAACTTGTGACGGGGACGCTTTGTAGCCACAACAATACACATTTTTACAAGTAATTGACTCCATGTTTTCATCTGCATATGAGATAGCCACAACATTTACAGGTAACAAAAATTACTTTTCACACTTAGCCTTGACACAAAATTAATATTATAATTCTTGTTCATTTCTTTCTTTAAACCAAACACTAACAAATTATTTGCCTACCAATCACTTATCTTTAAAGCAAGAATTTCTAAGATAATTACACTTTTGATTCTTTTTTTTTCAAACTCATTAGGAATTTCCTGGCTTAATCTTAACCAGTTAAACTTACATATTTTAATGAAACTTCCCCAAATCTCTAGGGAATACTTAACATTAATTTAGTTCTTCACTTAAAAAAAATATAAACCAAGTGTTCATACAACAAACAACAACAAAAAATAAATATCACATAACTTATATACTTAAATTCATCATACCATTATATTTACAAAATTAATCCGTTTTTCTTAGGATTCAACCTTAGTTATCAATGCAATTACCAAAATACACATTTAATTAAATTTTCAATGAATTCTTCGAGAGCAACTTAAATCAATTTTAGAACATTTATAAAATACACATTTACATGAGTTTCCCGGAATTCTTTGGGAATTACTTAAATTTGTGATTCTCTCTGCGATTTTTACGGGACCTTAAATAAATACGAATGGGTTTTTGGCTTTATTATTTCACTATCTCTCATTGACTCCTTTGTGGTGAATTTGTGATCTAGTGTCGGTTCAAAATCACCCTTTTCTGTGGAAGTGTTTTCTTCCATACTTTGCGTCTGTTTCCTACCCGTATCGCTAGAGCTTCCCTGGGAATTTAATTCTTCGTTTCGTTTTTCCCTTTGATTATTTCCATTCTCATTATTAGTTTCCTCTAACCCTTTATTCCTTAACCTATCAATTTGATCTTTCCTCTCTTTTTCCGTTGAAACTCTAATTTCTCGTACCTCATCCAAATTCTCATTGAGACTTAATTCCCCATCCAAAATTTTATCCATTTCTCTCACCTCATCTAAATTCTCACTGAGACTTAATTCCCCATCCAAAATTTTATCAATTTCTCTCACCTCATCTAACTTCTCACTGAGACTTACTTCCACATCCAAAATTTTATCAATTTCTCTCACCTCATCTAACTTCTCACTGAGACTTAATTCCACATCCAAAATTTTATCAATTTCTCTCACCTCATCTAACCTCTCACTGAGACTTAATTCCCCATCCAAAATTTTATCAATTTCTCTCACCTCATCTAAATTCTCATTGAGACTTAATTCCCCATCCAAAATTTTATCAATTTCTCGCACCTCATCTAAATTCTCATTGGGACTTAATTCATTACCTCCTCCCTTATAGTTCATCTCCTCACCTGTGTCTCTTGCGCTTTCAAATCTATTCGGGGAACTAGCCATCTCCTCCTCTGTATCCCTTACAATTTCGAACATATTAGAAGGAATAATCAACTCCTCCTCTAATATCTGATCTATACTGTTACTCAAATGCCTTTGATAACATGCTACCCCTTCCAGGACCTCCTTTCCTTGAGTAATTACATCTCTCACTTCCCTTTCCTGTTGGGTTTCAATTTTATTCTCAGGTTGAATAGTTTCGCCTCTGTTAAATTCCATCTCAAATTTATCTCCCCTCTGATCCCCTCTATTTCTGAGATTTTGAACTCTTTTGGGGCACTGATATTTCAAATGGTCTTTACTATTACAGACAAAACATCTTTTATCCTCCTTTTTCCGGTCAATTTTGGCACATACCTTATCTGTGTTAACTAGTGGTTCAAGAATAACCCTTTTTTCCTCTTTCAAAACTCCTTCGAAATTATTATTAACCATTCCAATACTTTCTCTGACCCTTAAACTTGAAAGTCTTTTAGCTGCCCTCATCCTCAATTCTTCAACTTCCAATTCTTTCAATTTTAACATCATCTCCTGTTTTGCTATTTCTCTTTGCTCTCGTTCTAATCTCTCATTAATTATAGCAAATAACCGTTCCTTAGCGGACTCTTCCTCATATTTCTCACTTCCTAATATCATTTCCTTAAGATCAGTATATGTCCTGTTCTCCGAAGACGGACAAATCCCTGTTAACTCTGTAGCTAACAAAATTAAATCGGCTTTCCGCCCCTTCCCTATGAATGCCATTTTTAGCTTATACCACTTAATCACAAATGCAGCAAACAAGTACAAATTCACTTTTACAACTATAACAAAATTTAACCAACTATACTTATCTTGAACTATTTACTTCCACAATTATGATAATTCTAAGAGCATTTAACTACTACAATTATAAATCACTTCCACTAATAACTAGTACGAACACTTGTACACATTTCCCGTTATACAAAATAACACTTTTTCACTTTTAAATTATTATTCCATTTTCCAAAATTCAATAACTCAACAAATTACTTCCATCATTATACACCTGAAACAACACTTCAAAACTTATCAAAAATAATTCGATTCCTTCAACTAATTACTACCGCTATCTCATACACAGGGAGAAAAGATAGAATCACTTACCCCTTTTTCACCTCGATGAAAAACTGTCACTCTAATCTTTCTCCGTTGCCGCACTTTGATCACAGTTCAAGAGAGTTCAGTATATAACCACGTCGTTGATGCACACTTTACTCCGACCATGAATTTCTCCTGTTTCTTGACCAGTTGCCGAGTAAATATCTGTCGCTGAAGTCGTGCCCAGTAGACTCGTTCGAAATCCAACTTCTCTTGAAACTGCGTCTCCTTGAAGATCTATCACCACTCTCGTACTCTAGATCATCTTTTTCTGATACCTTCCGTATCGCTGGGGTCCTCCCACGTTCTTTAATTCGACTACGCCAATGTTAACCTTTATAGTCGTGATCCGACAAATCATTGTCATGTAGAAGGAATTATAATTGTAGAGTCAACTCTTATTTCATGAGGTTTATTAACATATTAAAATCTTGGTTAAATACGTTATTTACAAAGTTTCGTTCCGACGAACGTTAAAAATACTCCTGAGAGCTGGGCTCATTCTTTCAAAGTCCCTCGAGCTCCCCGTCTGCCGTAAGCGTGTTGACCCTTCAACAGTTCGAATCTATTCTTCTTTTCGTTCCTCGCGTCTCTCTTTTATGCCTCCTCTTCCCCCTTCTCGAACGACAATCGGCCTTTTTTATCCACCATACGCAGACCACCTATTGTCGGTTTCATTGTCCACCGTTCCTACCTTAGGTGACGTGCGCCGCTGTGTTTCCTTAATCATTCTAAATGAGTTCGTCCTTTTCAACTATTGCCGCACTTCCCCAAAGGTGTATATAGTTCGACACCTGTTTATGTTTCATTTGGGCACATTGAAGACGCTATTACTGACGTCCATCAATTCCACTTAGGGATGGGAGACGAGAGTCTGACAGCCTGCATTGCAGAAAGACATGCGTTACCTGTTGTCACATTCATGCAAGATGGTGCGCCGCCCCACATTTCACGTGATGTCAAGACGTTCCTGTTGGAATCTTTCACTGAAGACCGAGTGATAAGTCGAGGTTGTAAGGTTCAGTGGCCCTCACGATCACCAGACTTGAACCCAGCGGATATTTGGTTGTGGGGATACTTAAAGTCTCGTATGTACCGGGGTTCCCCAACCACTTTGGTGGAACTGAAAAATGCCATTCGACAGACAGTCGCTGCCATCGATGGCAACATGCTACACTCCGCTGTAATGGCGTAGTGACGCGCCTCACTTGCTTATTACCTTGTGCTGGTGGTAATGTTGAACATCTATTACTTTAAAATAAATACACAGTCTCATGTTATTGTGATATGTTTGATTTTCTGTTTGTGTTTGCCTGATTTGCATAAAACGTCTCAGTATGACGTGTGAGCGCCCTCTTTCGGTTACTTTTGGAAACTTTTTTTTTTTTTACATGGAAAAAAATCCAAAATCCCTCTGATCATAGTGGCGCAAACAGAAAATTATTCCGAGCTTTATTTCTTTTATTATGAATTTTTGAAGTTTGCACGAATTTATGACGCACCCGGTATATATATATATATATATATATATATATATATATATATATATATATATATATATATAGATCTAGAAAATAATCATTACGTGACTTATCTGGATTTAAAAATTAAAATTCAAAATAGCGAATTTAAAATTGGGGTATATGGTAAAAGACTAGATTTTAACTTTGAGGTTATCACGTTTACCAATTTCAATAGCAACTTGAACTATAAAATCTATAATAATATCTTTTACTCGCAACTGTACAGAATCAAGAACATTTGTAATAATGCTGAAGATTTTTTGGAGGCATGTAACATTTTCGAGGAAAACCTAAGTAAGAACAATTTCCCTAAAAATTTCGGAAATTTCAAAGTTTTAATAAAATGGCATTTAGACTCTGGTATATTTTAAAGATGTTTAGGATAGCGTTTCTGGTTTCATATTTTTTTAAACTTCAATGGGGTGTAGGGCTGTGGATTTGCCACAGTGACGTAATTACTAGGGAAAAATTGGGTTGCTTTTTCGCCATAACCGTCACCTACTGAATTAGGGTATGAATGCATCTGTGTCTTTTCATTAGGATTGTATGTGTACTTGCATGTATGGTGCGTTGAGCCCTTACTGTAAGTTGTCTGTCTTTTCATTTTCTATTGACTAACTGTTTCATTGGGGAACTCGGGGCCGTGGGATGTCTTTTGGTTATACCTGCATCCTATTCAGAAAGTTCCCCTTGAGGTAACTGATTTGGTTAGGCTCCCTGATGACGAGACCTGTCGGTTACCTCGTACTCCTTGTTTAGTTCCTGCACTATTACAGAATCTTGCCTCTAGTGCGTGGATGCCCTGAGTGCTTTATTTCTGTATTGATTTTGCCTACATTCTTCTTATAATTTTCTAGCTCTGTTAAATTTAGTTAAATATATACACTGCTGGCCACCCAAATTGCAACACCAAGAAAGACAAGAGATATCACAACAAAATTTATTTTGTAGATAACATGTTGACCAAGTATCAAATGATTAAATTTATAGACTTCTGTGAAGTGTGGTTCCTGCCAAAATCAGTAGCCAGAGTAGCCGCCATTGTTGGAGATCACCGCTGCCACACGCCTCGGCATTGATTCAAAGAGAATTTGGATGAGTTCTTGGGGTACAGCAGACCCAGCAGCTTCCACACGTTGCCAAAGTTGATCTGATGTGGCAGCTGGGGATGGAATCTGGGTCAATCGTAGAGCAACCATGGACCACATGTTTTCTATCGGCGAAAGATCCGGAGAGCGAGGCGGCCAGGGAAGCAATTCAATCTGGCGATTGACGAAGAACCGTTGGACAATGCGTGCCACGTGTGGTCGCGCATTATCCTGTTGAAATATGGCTGTGGGCAAGCCCTGAAGGTAAGGAAGGACAACTGGCTCCAACACCTCGGAGATGTAGCGCTGGCTGTTTAAAGTACTGGCAATGCGTACTAGAGGTGTGCGAGAGTGATATCCAATACCGCCCCATACCATAATACCCGGTGCAGGACCAGTGTGGCGGTGCATAACGCAGCTGTTCAGCCTCCTCTCTTCACGGTGTCTCCAGACTCGAATGCGACCATCGTGGTGTTGAGACAGAAGCGTGACTCGTCAGTAAAGACAATTTCATTCCATTCTGCCGTCCACATCCTTCTGTCATCGCACCATTGGCGGCGGAGACGTCTGTGGTTCTGCGTCAAGGGTAGACAAAGCAATGGACGTCTTGCGGACAGACCACTCTGCTGTAAACGGCGTCGAATGGTACGCGCAGACACTGGATGATGCTTTACAGACTGCATGTGCTGTGCTATGGTTCGTGATGTGACTGAGCGATCCGTCACTGCCATGCGCACAATTTGCCTGTCATCACGTGAAGTGGTGCGCTGAGGTGGATGCGATCGAACACGCCGGTCCGTCGTACCCTCCTGCATCCAACGATCACATATCCGCATTACAGTTGTTTGGTTTCGTCCAACACGACTACCGATTTCCCTGAAAGATAATCCACAATCTCGGTAGGCCACTATCCTTCCTCTGTCGAACTCAGATACTTGATCAAAAGATGATCGCTATTTTCGACGAGGCATAATTGATCGTTTTTTTGAAAAAACCACAAGAAAAACACAATTGCCGAACTTGAAATCGTCGAAATCCCCAAACCTTAAATAGCGCTTTGAAGTGGCGCCACAGGCGCGCGTGATGTGCGTCTGCGCTGAAATTCTAATCATTTGCACATCTCACCTCCGCTATTGCATGTTGTAAATTTCATGTTATTTGCATGTTTCCTTCAGGGTGTTGCATTTACAGTGGCCAGCAGTGTATATATATATATATATATATATATATATATATATATATATATATATATATATATATGTGGGATGCCATCCATACAGCCCCATGCATGCCACTCTCATATGGAGTGCGCCCCTGTAACTCCGGCGAGCGCCACCTGGCGGGCGTCGCGAAGAACAGAAGAGATAGACGATGTTTTGCATCCGACGAGCGTGCAAGTGTCTGTGCCGCGTTGCTTGATTTCCCCCTTTTAGACGTTAGTTCCCCCTGTAAATAATGTCCCTCTTTAAATAAATATTACATATGTTAACACTATTTGTGATTATTCCCCCCAAATCCCCACAGATCCCCACACTCTTGCCTCCTTTTACCCTTTAATCCCCTAGATCACCCATGCCTGCCGTATCAACTCTCCATTTGACGTGATAGTTTCAAAGACGTTTACAGCTGATATTTACCGATTTTTCCTCAGACGTATAATTCGAGGGACTTAAGTTTTTCATCTTTCTGACGTGACAAGGTCTGAATTTTCGACTTGATGACTTTCGTTTCGACGTGAAGTATTCGGATTTACAACTTTTTGGATTATTCTGTTTAGAAGTCTGCATTCAGTGAGTACCATTTTTTTTGTTGTGTCAATATGTGTTCATTTTCACTAAACGATATTGTGACAATCGCACAAGCACTCAGCTGTGCGCCAACTAAAAGTATTAAATTATTGTTTTCGATTTGTTTTGATGATACATTTGATCGTTCATACCGATCTAAATTACGCAATTTTCAGAATTTCCCTGCTACTTTCGATTTGAATTCCCGAAAGAAATCCATCCTTAAAACATATTCATTAAATGATTTTATCTGTGTTGGTAATATTTTGCATATTGATTCCGACGGTTCTAAAGACAAACTATGTGATTCCATTTTTGACGCACTTTCGAATTTAACTTCCTTTCAACCGATTTCTGACTTTGATGAGAATGAAGAATTGGCGCCAAGTTCTTTCGCGCAGACACAACTATCACAGATGCCTGCTGCTCTCGCCACAGTCAAAAACTCTTATACGAATTACTTTCCGCCGAAACCACAACAATCCGAAATTGACACTTCCGTTCCTTCTAATTTATGGCTTGTTTTGAGAGATGTTTCCTGTTCTATACGAAAATTTACTGCTAACAATGCGTATACTATTCAAAGCTTTTTGCGCCCGACGTAGAGGATAATTCATCTCTTTTACCAGAATTAACAGATCAACATAAAGTAATTTTTGTCAAAATTAATCTTTCTGGATCCGCTAAATTATTTATTCAAAGCCAAAGTAATCTAAACACTTTGAGTTCTTTAAAAGAAGCTTTAATTGAGGAGTTTGGTTTTTAAAATTACGAGCGCTGACTTACATCGACAGTTGCGAAATCGAAAGTTAAAACCAAATGAATCTCTTGCAGAATATTTAATTGCTCTTCGCGAGTTAGCTTCGCAAGCCCTTGACTTTGCCGTGGAGGACGCTAGTATAATTGAGTATTGCATAAATAATATTCCAGACGCTCCGTGTAATAAATTAATTTTGTATGGTTGTACTAACTTTACGGAATTCAAACAGAAACTCAAAATTTATGAAAAATTTTTTGACAGAAATAGATGTAAATCCTCAACTGACCATTTCGGTTCTAACTACATACCTCGTAAACGTGATGACGTGTATCATAAAATTTCAAATCCAAGACGTGAGATGAAACCAGAAGCATTTCGTCCTCATGCTCAAAGTAAACAAATGTGCTATAATTGTTTTAATTTTAACCATTTATCTAAATTTTGTCCAGACAAATATCGCGGTCCAAAATGTATTTCTTGTGGAAATTTCGGACACATCGCCGCAAATTGTTCAAAATCAAATGATTTACACAGAGAGAGAGAAACTAATGTTAATACGCTGAATTCAACTGCTTCAAATTTAATGTACAAGGATGTTGCACTTAACCATGTCTCTTTCAACGCGTTAATCGACACAGGTTCGATGGCTACGATTATGCTAAAGCGAGCGTATACTAAAATTGGATCCCCTGTTCTTAATAACTCTAGTACATTGCTTACGGCTTTTGGCAATGGAAAAATTAATTGGTTCTTTCAAATCCCAAATTGTTATTGATGGTCAATTGTTTACCGCTGATATTTGTGTTGTTGACGATAATACTATGCCAGTAGATTTGATAATTGGTATGAATGTACTTGCACAGGCTGAATTCACTATCACTAAAGACGGACTTTCGATTCATAAACCTTTAGATTTTGACGCTATAGACGAAGACGTTACTCTTATTAGTAATATATTGGTAATAGATGATTCTAGCCCTGATATAGGCCCTAGAGCTACTAAACAACAGAGAAATACCATTCAACACCTCGTGACCAATTATAAACCCCATAAAATCAAAACTACTAATATTGAAATGCATAAACGAGTTGATACTTCGACTCCCATCTGCTACAGACCACGACGTTTACCATTTACTGAGAGAGATATTGTAGATAAACAAGTTAATACTTGGATTGAGGACGGCATAATAGAACCCTGTTCATCAGACTACTCGAGTCAGGCTGTTCTTGTTAAAAAGAAAGACGGAACCCCACGACTTTGCATCGACTATAGACAATTAAATAAACGTATAGTTAAAGATCGATACCCTTTACCTCTCATTGACGACTTACTCGATAAACTCCAGAATGCTCATGTTTTCAGTACTCTAGACCTTAAAAATGGATTTTTCCATGTTAATGTTCATAAAGACAGTCGACGTTATACTTCCTTTGTGACACATTCAGGTCAATTTCAGTTTCTTAAAGTTCCCTTTGGTCTTTGTACATCACCTTCCGTATTTCAGCGATTTGTTAATACAGTCTTTAAAGATCTCATTTTATCAGGTCAGATATTGTTGTATATGGATGACTTAATCATTCCTGCTAAAGATGAAGAGGAAAAAATATTGAAAAAATAAAATCAGTCTTTTCTGTCGCTTCTGACTACGGTCTTGAGATAAACTTTCGAAAATGTAAATTCCTTCATACACAAATTGAGTTCCTTGGCCATATTATTCAAAACGGACAGTTATTTCCCTCCCCTCTTACAACATCCGCCGTTCTAAATTATCCGGAACCAAAAAATCAAAAAAACGTCCAATGTTTCCTTGGTTTGGCTGGTTATTTCCGTAAATTTATCCAAAACTTTTCAGTTATCGCTAATCCTATATCTAACCTTCTAAAAAAATCTACTATTTTCCATTTTGGTGTAAACGAGAAAAATGCTTTTTATCAATTTTTGCAATGTTTGGCTAATAAACCCGTTCTTAATATTTATAATCAGAAATTGCATACTGACGTTCTATCCATGGTTTTGGATGCATTCTTCTTCAGAAGTCCACTGATGATAACTGTTTTCACCCTGTATATTTTGCAAGCAAATCTACCTCCCACGCTGAGAAAAATTACTCAATTTATGAACTCGAGCTCTTAGCCGTAATTCATGGATTAAAAAAATTTAGAGTGTATCTACTTGGTCAACAATTTACCATAGTTACAGACTGTAACGCCTTCAAACTCACTATGAGCAAGCACGATCTCAGTGCTAAAATTGCTCGATGGGCACTATTATTAGAAGATTACAATTATACAATTCAACATCGAACTGGAGCGAAGATGGCTCATGTTGATGCGCTAAGACGCTATCCGACGATGCTCATTACCGCCGATTCACTGACTTTCGAAATACAAAATGCTCAGTCACACGACCCTAACATTCAAGCAATTAAAGAAATTCTTAAGACTAAACAATATAACGATTATTTTATCAAAGCAAATGTTCTCTACAAGTTAGTTGACGGTTACGAAGTTCTAGTCATTCCAGACTCAATGCAAGACGGTATTATTAGAGACGCACATGAGAATGGACATTTTGCTACTAAGAAAATGGAGGAGCAACTCAAACAACAGTTTTACATACCTAATTAAAAAGATAAAATTGCCAGGTGTATTGCCAACTGTGTTCCATGCATCTTGACGAACCGCAAGTGTGGTAAACAAGAAGGACTCCTACACCCTTTACCAAAAGAGGACACCCCACTCCATACATATCATGTCGATCACTTAGGTCCTCTCGCTACTGCATCTAAACGATACAGATGTATATTCGCCGTTATCGATGTTTCACCAAATTTGTGTGGCTTTACCCGACGAAATCAACTAACGCTGCAGAAGTACTCTCTAAATTAAATATTCAACAACAAGTGTTTGGAAACCCCGTACGTATTATTTCCGATCGAGGATCTGCTTTTTTGTCTAATACCTTTAAAGACTTTTGCGACCATGAGAACATCCAACATTTGACTATAACCACTGGTCTTCCTCGCGCAAATGGACAGGTTGAACGTATCAATTCTATACTCATTTCTATTTTATCCAAATTGTCCATCCAATATCCTACGAAGTGGTATACTCATGTGGCTGACGTTCAGCAAATTATTAACTCAACTTTCCAACGCAGCATTAAGACGACTCCTTTTGAACTGCTTTTCGGTACAAAAATGCGTGCCCGCAACAATCCCCAAATCACAGACCTGTTGAATGCCGAAATACAAACTGAGTTTATAAATTCACGACGACCTCCGGAAAGACGCCAAACAACAGATTTTAAGAGTGCAAGACGAAAACCGTAAAACCTACAATCTACAACGAAAGTTACCTCCGAAGTTCAAGTTGCACGATCTTGTCGCCATAAAACGCACCCAATTCGGACCTCGTTTAAAACTCCATCCAAAGTTCCTCGGACCCTACAAGATCATCAAACTTAAGCCCAACGACACCTACGATGTTCAAAAGTGTGGACATTTCGACGGACCCATGCATACAAGTACATGCATCGAGTTCATGAAACCGTGGACACATAAATTTTCATAGCCCGTTTGGACTAAACATACTTTAATTTTTGAACTATGTTTTCATATTTTTTTTTCTTTTTTTTTTCAGGAATCTTCATTACCCAGGATTGTTTTGCTGTTTAGATGTTACTACAATTAGTGTTCTATTTTTCATTTTCTTTTCCAGCTCATTTTGCTAGTATTATAACCTATGTGTATTTCTTATAACTTTTATACTTTTTTTTTCATTTCGTCATAATACGTAAATTGTCACCTGTATTTGTTTGTGCCCCTACCAGCATCTGGGGGCAGATGCTTTTTGTCGGATGGCTGATGTGGTATGCCATCCATACAGCTCCATGCATGCCACTCTCATATGGAGTGCGCCCCTGTAACCCCGGCGAGCGCCACCTGGCGGGTGTCGCGAAGAACAGAAGAGATAGACGATGTTTTGCTTCTGACGAGCGTGCACGTGTCTGTGCCGCGTTGCTTGTTTTTCCCCCTTTTAGATGTTAGATCCCCTGTAAATAATGTCCCTCTTTAAATAAATATTACATATGTTAACACTGTTTGTGATTATTCCCCCCAAAATCCCACACACACACGCACACACACACACACACACACACACATATATATATATATATATATATTTGGTACGATTTAAGTGATTTATAATCTTTTTATTTGAAGTCTGTTTCGAATATTATTAAATTATTTATGAAAATGAAATGTGTAATATAACAGTGTGATGGTAAGAGAGTGCGATAACGTTTGTTTAGGATTTCTAAAGATCCCATTTCCTCATACTGCATTACATTAATCACTATCACCTGTTTTTCATTACAAACTTTACATCCAAAATTTTTCCATTTGAAGAGAAATTAATCTGACCCACTATATCTCCTTAGATTTTCAAAAATTTCTATGACGGTGTAATACTGAATACACCCTCACATGTTCTCCTAACAATATTACTTTTTTCTTGACAGAAATAACCTGACTGAAGATTCAGATGCAGACTACCTGCTTTTGAGAAAACTGAGCTGGGATTTATAACGTGAAGACATAGCATAGGTCACTATCTTCTATCCATTAGAATGATGTTTGGGATAAAAAAGTTTGTTTGGAAAAAAGGTGTTTGGGATAGAGAATTTAAAAGAAGCAGTTTCAGTGTGCAGCATTGTAATATAAAGAAACAGGTTTTTTACGTTGAGAAAGCTTAATATGGGAAAATTATAAAATTTATCAGCAACCTGAAAGCAAAAGTCTTATGTATTTTGTTCTTTTAAACAACCACTTAATTGAATTCTCCTTACGTTGGGACATCAATTCTTTCTCACACCATAAGAAAATTTATTTTACTAAAAATATAATAAATAGATATTTGAATGTCATTTGTGTATTAAAATAACAAAAAAAGTAATTTTTTTCTGTTGAAAATCAGGTCACGCTTCTTTGAATGTATGGTGTGGTCCCAAAAATTATATATATATATATATATAATTTATGAACATATATATATATATATATATATATATATATATATATATATATATAATTATATGATATATGTTAACTTAGTTCTCCATTTCTCTAAAAAATATGCTTATAGATAAGAAGAAGAATTTTAATATCTTTTTAGAAATGCTTGTCAGCCTTCAAGTTTATTATATTCAAAATATACTGGAATATGTCTGGAAATGTTTAAGAAAAATGGAAAAATAAAAGGAGAAAGATATGACAACATTACCATTTTAAAGCACCTCAAATATTTATGTTCGCCGAAAAACAGAATATATATCTCAAATACAAATATTTACAAAAATATTTATTCGCAGATATATTCAACTGAATTACAAATCGGAAACCTAAAATGGTATATTCAGTTTTCAGTGTTTTCCTTTCACTTATAGGATACCTAATAGTGGATTTTTCAAAAAAGACAATGTTTTAAAGCGATGGTTTTAAATTCAACTATTCCTGAAATATAGTTTAGTTTAACTTGATATGGAATATAATTTTGTTAATAAAGCTCTTTCATTAGGTATACTTTATGTTTATAATTTTGAATAATCAACAGGAAAATAATTATATCTATTTAAGTGTATATATATATATATATATATATATATATATACATGCAATGCGGTAATTCGTACATGCACTCACTATAAAACTTTCTGAACATAAAACACACCGGTACAAATGTAATGAAAATACTTATAAAGACTCTAAACATTTCAATAGACTTTTATATTAGTAATTTGAAACGTAAAATACACTATAAATATAAAATTAAATACAGCTATAAAAATGCTAATGTTTACGATTTGAATGATTAAAATACATGGAAATCTTACCGTTTATACCCAAAGCATTGAAACTACCAGAAATATTTAAAATTTACTTCTAAAATGAATTGATAAGAGACTTTCTTTAATTAAAATAATTATGTATTTCTATTTATTTTAAAAGCCAATTTATTCATAAATGATTCCATGTGATAGTGAATGAAAATTTTAATATTTTACAAGAGGTTTTCAAATTTTGTCAGCATTTATTAGTTAACATTAAATATGTTAGTAAATAACATTATTAATCATTGAATAGTTCATAGACTACATGAGACTTCTTTATGCGAGGTATTTCTAAGAGTAGAGATATAAGAGAGCAGAGATATTAAGAGAGCAGAGTTAGAAAAATTTAATTTCAGTTCAATGCATACACTTCTCTCAGTGGAGAACCAAAACCGAGAAGTGTAGAGTTTAGCTAGGCTACTTGTATGAAGAGCTCGATTGCGTAGCTTTCCTGGATGGCATGTTTTCGAAAAACTTGAAGCATGAAAAGGAGTTTCAAAAAAGAAGTGTTCTTTACGAATGATTCTCCAATGATTTCCTCCGGTGGTGTCTCTGCTTCTTCTTTATAGAAGTGATTTCTTATAACCCTTATTTCTGACCTTTAACCAACCGATCGACTTTAACAATGATTAGCAAACTATAAAACATGATATTTTTTTACAGAATGTTAAATATGCTAATTGATAAATTTGAAATAATCTTTCTCGTATTATTACTTGCAGTTTTCTGTAAGTAAATTTCTATATATTTATTTCTATTCAAACATCCACAAAATAGTAGTAGAATCTCTAATTGAATGGGATCAAGCAAATAGATCCCCATTTGAATACACTCTAACCCCATTTGAATACACTCATATGGCGCAACAGTCCGCTGTGAAACAAGGCCGGCGGTGCCCATCTCTGCTTTCTTGACCGTGTGTGTAAGACTCTGCTAACCTCAGCTGGCGAGGATCATCGCTTCCTTGAGATACTTGGCGACCGCCAATCAAAAGAACTTTCGCCAAGCCCCGACGACTGAACCGGGAGTGCCAGATGCAAACAGACCCAGGGTGAAGAAGGCTAGCACAGGCGTGTCACCTGTGTGTTGCTGCGATTTTTAACGAAGGTTATTTTTAGAAAGTTAAATAAGATTTCTTAGCTGTCTTTACTTATATGTATTTGTATGTGAGTGTGTGCCTATAATAAACGGGATTGTCCTGAAAAAGAAGTTGTTCTTCGAGTCCTAGATCCTTGTTTCTTGTAAAACACACGTGGATGGAAAAGCAAGATGGCGACCGAGGTGATAGGAGCATAACTGTGTGCCATACAGCATATGTCTCAGTCAAGTAGTCATCCTGACGTGGGACCCCCAGAGTTTAGTTTCCAAATATATTTGATCCTCATTTTATCGACCCACTCAAGGGATGAAAGGCTTGAGTATACTCATCCGGAAGAAATATAGAAGAATATTGTTTTCAATAATTATCGATTACTTTTGAATTGTAACATTATTTCAGGAAAGATAACATAGCTATAAAGACACAAAAGGATCTTCTGGGGAGAAACCTTTAAGAAGGAACAGTTGATATCTTGGTAAGGTGCAGTAAAACAGTTTAAGGGATATCGTAATGTCTTAACAGGTATGAAAACTGTATTTACTTTTTGTACACCATATTGCAATAGTGCAGAACGAGAACTTTAAGCTAAAAGAATCTCGTGAGACACATATGACGGATTAAAAGGAGACAGGATGAATGCTCTCACTTAACCCCATACTACATGTGGAGGAAAATAATATCTGATTTCATATAAATTTTCGGAAGAGGATATTTCGCTTGGTAAATTAAACTATGATTTAATTGACAGATTAAAAAAATCTTCTAGAAACTGTCTACATTTTGTTTTATGCTGAGTTAGCCAAAAAATTAATTGTGTCTGCTTTCACTTTACCAAAAGAAATTTCAGGTAGTCTCTTCAACGAAACTTCCGCGGGTTATTAACGTAGACTTACTTATCGTTGCTTACCTCTTTTGTATGTATATGTGTATGTATGTGTTATGTATATATGTATCTATATATATGTATCTATATATATGTACGTATATATATATATATATATATATATATATATATATATATATTGACATATATATGTCAAAATTTTGACGCATTTTGGTACTTATCTGTTTAACTGTTTACTGCTTGTCCAAGCGATACAAACTGGGTTTGGCGCGCTTCCAAAATTATAACTCGCGAGGTACGGACGGACGATTTTAGTGTCTGAAATTTTCCTTTCCGGATGACCGTTATGGAGGAACGTAATCCTACGTTAAAAAAATAGAAAAACTCCATAGAATTTTTTTTTTCTGGAGGAATAAATGGTATTCCGTATTGTATCTTTACAATAAAAAAATCGCTACTACATTTGAAATCATCTTATAAGGAACGGATATGGTTTATATACATTCTTGGAATTTTTCTTCAAGTGATCCTTTGCGTCATGTGATCCAAGAAGAGCTAAAAGTAATTATAATAATATTCATTGACATTTCATTAACGGTTGAAATAGCTGGGTATAAGATGTAAAAAGAAGGGTTCTCAAGGTCTAAAATCCACAATAAAGCAAAAACATTCTGTGACAAGATTTGAAGTATCTGTTATTCTCCACTGTCTGAAAAGAGACAGTTCGGTTTGCAAATGTCCTTTTGTAGTACTATTTAAAAAATCTTTTAATTACCATATTTGATATTCACAGGCAGAGTTTCTGCTTGCAATAACTTACATGGAAATTTATAAAGAAAAATTATTTCCCTAAGAGTTTTATAATGATGCAAAACTCCAAAAATTACCTCAGTTAATGCTGAAAGTGATTTTTATGAGTAATCACGAATGCATTATTTACATACAAGAAAGAAATTTTGTGCTTGTATAATGTGCTTATATATAACTTTTGACCACGTATTTAATATATCAAAGCAAATTTTGTCTTTAGTAACCTTTAATCGAGTATTCCGAGATATTCTGGACTACTATTCTATCAACCATAACCAAAATAAAAAAAAATATACGTAGACTCAATTTCAGAAAATCGGAACACTTAGAGGAAGTAAGTAAATACCAGTTATAATTAATACGAAGTAAATTCTCTAAATCATATTCAAGTCTTCAAGTTTGAAGTCTTAGATACTGATTTCACCCTCCTGCAGCTGAAGTTTGACATGAATTTTTGCATGATGTGCTATGTCTATTATTCACTATCATTCTATAATGGGATGTTATTTTGATATTGAATGCGTTTCCATTAAATAAGTATGGGATTACCCTCTATGAAGGTCATTGAGGGTGGGAGAGGGTACGATTCCCCAGATGTTTCCCCAGGGGGTGTTCGATCTAAATTGAGGTGGCAACTAGCTAAGACGGACTCCAACTCTTGTTGGGCTATTCAAACCGGATCCGCCGACTTCAGCCCGTAGCCTATATGGACCTGGTCTGGAACTACGTTCCAGCCAGGGGTTATAGGAAACAACAACAACAACAACATATGGGACTTGACTAGACGTCGGGCTATTTGTTTAGTTGTGCAAATGCATGTTCAAATCACTTACGCAGAAGCGTCTTTGGGGATTTATTCGACATTTGTAAAAGTGGAATGTCAACTATTGGAATTCACATTCAAATTCGCCAATGCTATACTGAGGATTCATGCTGTTGGTGAAATCTAAATCCGTGGCTTCTGGAATCATCTATTTTTATAGTAATAATCCCAAGGAAAATTAAGAATATTTTCAGGTGACTTAAGTTAGGTGCTAGTGTTCATACAAGCATTAAGATAAATATTTATATATAAACCTTATTTGAATCATGGGAATGAACCTTATAAGAACCCGGGAGGAGTCAATGGTGAGAAACTAGTTTACATTAAAAGTAAGAAAATGCTTTTCACGTGAGAGAGACGGAATCATACATATTAGTATGTTGCACTTGTTGTGTCTTGCAGTCGCTAGTTAAACTATGTAGGCATTTGTTTACAGCTTTTACTTAAGAACAAAATCGATGCACCATGCAGCAGTTACCTTATGTTCATTTCTTTCAAAAGTACCCCCAAAATAGTTCTAAGTTTATCAAAAAGTAGAAATCTAATTCTGAAGCAATTATCAGTGCGGATTTAAGTAATATCGACCAAATATGAAATTTAATTTTTGACTTTCAATGCACAAGAATTTCATACAGTACAAGAATGTTTCCCTTTCGTTTCATGCAAGAATTTGCACAGTAATTCCTCTAAGACTCCTAGTTTTCTCTTAAATAGCTCATATTACGGTGACACGTTTCACTTGAAAAGCATGCAACACCACCTAATGAATATACTTTATTTTAAGGGTCAAATTTTGAAAGAATCCCAAAATAACTCCCATTCCAGATTTTCTCCGTACTTTGAAAAGAAGCACAACTTTAATCCTCAAAGCCTAACTGTTTCGCTCTCTCCCTCTCTCTTTTTTTTTTTTGATTTATCACATTCTATCTTTCTCTAAAGGATGTTAAATATTTGGAATTTCTATAAAAACAGCTTTCAGCTCCCAAATTCAAATATTCGAACAATATTTATCCACAAACATATTAAACTGAGTCACAGATGTAATAACAGCAACAGGGAATTCCGAGTTTACTGTTTTCTTTCGAATGATGGGATTTCCGATGGAATATTCTTTGTAGCGGGAATAAATTTCTATGAGCCAATTTTTACTCCATTTTCTGCGTACCCAGGAGATGTTGGGGGTTCGCATTTTGAACTGTCCTTCGTTCAGGAAAAAAGTTTGTAAGCTGAAGGGAAATTGATCATAAATATATCACGCTGTCCCTATTTCCCAGTTGTTGCAGTTTAAAGGAAAAGGTTGTGTGCCTTCTAAATGACCGATTTTGAGATTCCGCTGAGAATTATGTAAATTTTTTTGAGTCATTATTGACTTCGTTCTGTACGCGGATGATTCTACTTGGCATTAATTCTTGTAAGTTACTGTTGCCTTCATATGTTAGTGCCTTAATTTATACTACTATACGGAGGTTATTCATATATTTAGCACAGGTCTGAGGGTTGGGAAATAAAAACGTATTGCAATATTCATATGTCATAATTGCCTAATGTTACTGTGCGCAATGTTATAATTCGTAATGTTACTGTGCGTAATGCTACTGTGTGGGTGATTATACACAGCATAAATGTTTGAAAAGTTAGTGTTTCCTTCATACGTTAGTATCTAAAATTAAACTAACACACGAAGATTATTCATATTTTTGACACGGATATAAGGGTTGAACAATAAAAACTCATTGCAATAATCATATGTCATAAATGAGAGAATTTACAAGATATAGTTAATTTTACCCATAATTATTATTGCAAGAGACATGTTAATTTATCGTTAGCATAACAATGTTGTAATTTGTTTTGAACAGGATAACATTTATTTTAATAGGAAAGTAAGATACATCGAAACATCACTTTCTGTAATAGAAAAAAAGCCTTGAGTTTCTACTATATGCAACTCTATGGTGCGTACTAAATGACCAATTCTGAGATTCAGAGGTGAATAATGTAATTTTTTTAGAAATCACTGTTGACATCATGCATTATGATCTTACGCGTGTAATTATACATATCATTAATTATTGCACAGTTACATTAATTATTGTACAGTTGATTATACACAGCATAAATGTTTGAAAAGTTAGTGTTTCCTTCATACGTTAGTATCTAAAATTAAACTAACACACGAAGATTATTCATATTTTTGACACGGATATAAGGGTTGAACAATAAAAACACATTGCAATAATCACATGTCCTAATTGTGATAAATTACAATATATAGTTAATTTTACTAATAATTATTATTGTAAAAGGCATGTTAAGTTATCGCTGGCATAACAATACTGTAATATGTTTTAAACATGTTAGTAATTATTTGGAAAGTAAGAAATTACCGCCAAACATCATTATCTGTAATAAAAAGGGCGTAGTGCAAGAGCAGCGGGCCAGTGATCTGAAAATCCCTGGTTCGATGCCGTCGCTCGAAAATCCCCCACCGTGTTCCTTAATGGTGGCTGGGGCACGTAAAATAGGCCGTGGCTGCAATGTCCTCCAAGTTCTCAAATTTACCTCTGGAGGTGCGGGGTCAAGTGTTCCGGTCTCGTCACATGACTCGGTTCAAAATTACGGGACCGATCATTTTGCCAAATCGGACTCTGATCCTTGTCGTGCTAATTCAAAACAGGTGTCGCCCCTTTCAGCCCAATAGCCTATTAGGACCTAGTGAATGGAACCTCCAACCAGGGGGCATTAGCAACAACAACATCTGTAATAGAAAAAAGCCTTGAGTTTCTACTATATGCAACCCAATGGCGCCAATTAAAGGACCGATTATTAGATTCAACGGGGAATTATGTCAGTTGTTTAGAAATCCGCGTCGACATCATGCATTATAATCTTACTCGGGTAATTCTACATAGCATTAATTCTTGTAAACATACTTTTTTCTTCGTACTATTGACCCTTAAATTAAACTAATATACGGAGATTATTGATAAATATAGCACGGATCTCAGGGTTGAAAAATTAAAGCATTTTGCAATATTCATAGGTCATTATTGCAAAGAAATTAGCTTAAATCGTCGCAACATAAGAATACTGTAATTTTTTTAAAAGATGAATGTATTTTTCTTACTGGAAAGTTAGATATTCAACAATTAGATTCCAAACAATTAGCTATAATAGAAAAAAAAACATGAGTTTTTCCTACGTGCAACACTACGTGGATCGTGTTAAATGACGGATTCTGAGAATCCATGGAAAATTATGTAAATTTTTTAGAAGTCACTGTTGACATCATGCGTAATGTTACTATGTGGGTGATTATACATAGCATAAATGTTTGAAAAGTTAGTGTTTCCTTCATACGTTAGTATCTAAAATTAAACTAGTACACGAAGGTTATTCATATTTTTGACACGGATATATGGGTTGGAAAATAAAAACTCATTGCAATAATCTTATGTCATAAATGAGAGAATTTACAAGATATAGTTAATTTTACCCATAATTATTATTGCAAGAGACATGTTAATTTATCGTTAGCATAACAATGTTGTAATTTGTTTTGAACAGGATAACATTTATTTTAATAGGAAAGTAAGATACATCGAAACATCACTTTCTGTAATAGAAAAAAAGCCTTGAGTTTCTACTATATGCAACTCTATGGTGCGTACTAAATGAACAATTCTGAGATTCAGAGGTGAATAATGTAATTTTTTTGGAAATCACTGTTGACATCATGCATTATGATCTTACGCGTGTAATTATACATATCATTAATTATTGTACAGTTACATTTTCTTCATTATTTTTGGGCCTTTCATTAAGCTAATATACGGAGATTATTCATATATTTAGCGCGAATACCAGTGTTTAGAAAATAAAAATGCATTTCAATACTCGTAGGGAATTATTGTAAGAAATTGCAAGATATATTTAAATTTACCTGTAATTATAATTGTTAATGGCATCTTAATTATAACATTTGATCGCATATATTAAAAATGTCAAGCCTTAATCAGAGCGAGAAATCAAATTAATTGTTTGCAATAAACGATCATCTAAATTCAACAGAATTTAAAAAACGAATAAATTAGAATTCTGTGAAACATTGACTCATACCTTCTTCTTACTCAACACAAATATTTACTGTTTTGGAGATTGTAGCACCTAACTATATTGCATTGTTTTTTGAATAGGTTAATATTTCTTCCGATTTTAAAGTCAGATATTCAGCTGCCAAACTTTCTAAGCTTGGCATAAAAAACATGAATTTTTGCTATATGCAACCCAATGGCTCTTAAACTTTCTTAAACTGTACTTTAGTCATGATTAAAGATATAATGTACCCCAACAGCAAAATTTCTATGAATCACAAAATTTTCCGGAATTCTAGCAATTTTGTAATAATACAAAATATTCCAGCAGTAACAAAGATATTTGAAAAATACCCCCTTTTAAATCTTTACATCTTGTTTAATTCATTGAAAAAATTTCAAACATATTTCAACTATTAAAAAAAATTTCAAACACGAGAAAGGTATTTAAAGGATATTGATTTTTCAAACCTTTATTATAACCTCATAATTAGCTATTTACAATAGTAATTTTCTATATTCTTTCATCTCCCTCGATGTAAAAACAAAGAGACGCATTTATTTTAAGGTAAACTTACAGGACGATGCAACTGAATAACGTGTACTTGCGAAAAAAGTAGAAGAGTTAGTTCGCGCTTGGCAGCATAATGGGTAGCTTGAGAATTCATTTAAGCAGTGTTAAATGATTTTATATATTGTTATATTTGATATATATTTGATATATATATATATATATAAATAAATAAATAAATAAATAAATAAATATATCTAATATCTATATCTATATATATGTATATACGTATATAGATAATATAATATAAAATTATTTATACATTTATTTATATATAAATGATGTGTATATTTAAAATCTCCCAGTGCAAAAATATTGAAAATGACACAGCACAGCATAGTTAAAATCTAGGGAAATATTATTGAATTGTAACGAATATGATTTATACATCTTAAATATAAAAGCATAATACACAAATGAAATTTGAATTAATAAGTTTTTAATGATTGTTTACTTCTATTATATTTATTTCTTATCTGACACTTTATGGCAGCTATAAAATGAAATATTCTGTGTCCTTATGTGAGTTAATCTTTAACAAAGTAGGATAAAATATAAGTAAAGAGCAAAATGTTTCTGTATTAGAAGAAATAGTTTTCCTTATTAGTATCAAATGGCACTCGAAACAAGTTTTGGTCACTGTCCAAGAGCGAGAAAGCCGCGAGCTGTTTTCTGTAGTTCTTAGTGTCTCAAGAAAACAATCAGCAGATTCCTTTTGTTTTTTCTTCATACTAATGGCGCAGAAGCGAAGAAAGCGGTCAAGCGCTTCGTTCACTGACCATAAAGCTGTGCTTCCTAGAAAATGATAGAAATGGAATCTGGAAGCGAACGAAGTGTCATAGAAAGACTTTTGCAGTACTTTATGAGTTTATTTTTCCCGCATGAGCATTTAATGCATCAGTGCAGCAATGATGCGGATAATTGTGAAGAACACTGTAAGTACATTGCGCTGTAGAAAGTTATGAGAAATCAGGGTTTTCATATTTATAAAAAAAGATTTACCAAATATTCAATTACTATAATATACACACGGGGCACAGATGTTTATTACTAATTCAGTTTATATTAAATAAAGACAGAATTATATTGCATTTATATTTTCATTCCTAAGTACATTACGCTGTAGAATGTTATGAGAAATAGGAGTTTTCATATTTATTATAAAATATTTACGAACTATTCAATTTCAGATTGCACATGGGACACAAACATTTATTACTAATTCAGTTTATATTACACTAAGACTGAATTACATTGCACTTATATTTTTATTGGTGTGTACATTGCGTTGTAGAAAGTTATGAGGAATCGGAGTTTTCATATTTGTAACAAAAATTACCTAATATTCAATTGCAGATTACACATGGTTCAAAAATATTTATTACTAATGCAGTTTATATTAAATAAAGACTGGATTATATTGCTTTTGTATTTTTATTGACATGTACATTGCTCTGAAAAAGTTATGAGAAATAGGGGTTTTCATATTTATAATAAAATATTTACCAAATATTCAATTACAGATTACACATGGTGCACAAATATTTATTACTAATTCAGTTTATGACACAAATATTTTTGCACACACATTTTTACACAAACATGTGCACAAATATTTTTACTAATTAAATTTATATTAAATAAAGACTGAATTATATCGCATTTATATTTTCATTGGATCAAAAATTTAAATATTAGATTGAATTAGTTTAAAGTTATAAGGATCAGAATAACCATAGCTGCTATTCATTCTCTCCTTGGATTAACTCTAATAAACAGTTTAATATATTCCCTACATTCCCAAGGGCTTGTAATTATCTCATTCTTGTATTTTGTTGTTATAGAATCATTCTTGCATATTAACTATCAAACAACGAATGGAAAGATTAAGTAATCGATTTGCGTATTTGGAATACTTTTTTGTTATCTCTTTTAAAAAGTAATTACATAGAAAATAAAAGTAAAGGAGGTTTAGCACAGATAAAATTTAAATAGCTTTTAAATGCTTTTTTCAATCTTTTTCTTCCTACTTGATATACTACATCATTTAAATAGTATTTTTTTCTAAGTTATATGCCTTAGAAATTTCTCTATTTAAAGGAATAAAAATAAAGAAGAAAGATTGTTCAATTTTCTTTTTATTAGAAGAAGGCTTTCCCTAGAATAGTCTTCTTTATGATTTATACTATATCACTTCATCTCGTAAACTGCAAAAATTAAATTAGCAGAGCTTTGCGAAACTCTCTCTTATAATTGATTTGAAATTTTAAAAGCTACATTTTTCACATTTCCGCTTGGTTTAGATGTAGAAATACTAAAATTTTTGTAATAAAATATATTCTTACATTTCATAATACAAAATAACCTTCATTTCACCTAAATTTATTACTTTTGTCCTATTTATGCTGGCCCTTGGTACAAGTGAGTTCAATATTCTGAATGAAGGGTCAAAGAAATACATCACTCATAAAATGCACTCATAAAGACACACTCATAAAATGCAGAAAATGTTTAGTGACAGCCTCAAAAAAAACCTAGAATACTTATTAATCTTGTAAGAGTAATAACGGATTACACAGATTAAATAGATCTCTATTTTTGTATGAGGTTAGCCTCTCTTGATGAAATAGTTATTTTTCAACTGTTAAATAAAAATGCGAAATTGAATGAAAATATAACAGATTTATGAAAGCTTGCCACATTTTATGTTTAGGATTCCTCCTCTTCCAACGTTAGAGGAAATTATAGATAATCAAAACAAGAAAACTGATTGTAAACATCCTTACGATTTAAGACATCTCCAGACTATTCACAAATCATGAGCCAAGTTTTCACCCTCCTTATGATCTCCTCAGCATTCTATAGCCAACGAGTACTATGGGGGTGGGGTGGGGGAATGAATTCCAAATGAGGATTTTTTCCGAATTTTCACTGAAATATTTTCACTGGTGGTTTTGGGGCCAGCATGACAACCGTGACATCCAGACCACAAAGGGAAAAAAATATCTCACGTCTTTTAAGAATTGTAGTACAATATTTAAAGTGTTAAAAGATGAAAAAAATTGGAGCACATCTTCCCAGGATGTGATACTTATGTAAATATGTATACATTTGATCCAATACTTGTCGGCTTTACTAAGCAGTGGAGCCCATAACAAGTATGAAACCGACTTTCATGGCTACTTGTTACGCTACTTATGCAAAGTCATATTATATATATATATATATATTTATATATATATATATATATATATATATATATATATATATATATATATATATATATATATATATATATATATATATATATATATATTCTAAAAAAAACTAACTGCCGCTGCAGCAGCCGCCGCCGCCGCTGTCAAAAGCTTGTCACGCTATCTCCTCCGAAACCGCTGGGGGTATGGGGTCGAGACCGATACCAATCGATGCAGAATAATGTGGGGAAGAAAGTAAGACATGTCTCATATTCGTCGGACTTTAAGTTTTTTGTTTATTTTATGTTTTGTGGGAAAATATTGACTTTTTCATGTTCAGATTACAATAACTCGCCAAAAAAGGATCGTATAATTTATTTTTTACAATCTAAGACTACAGACATTTCTCCTTCAAACAAGACCTCATTTGTTTAAAAATAATTTAAAACAGACTGATATTTTTATTAAAATTGAAAACCCACTTTTTGGAAAAATTTATGCGTTTCGAGATATATAAATTCGATGCTATCAGACTTATTATGTTACAAAGAAAATATTTATATCAACTGGAAGATGAAAGCTTTCTCATTCATATAAACTTCATTTCAAGTCTCTATCTTAAAATTTCGATTTTTAATTGAATTTTAAAGAAATGCTTCAAAAAAATCTTCTCATTCGCTTGCTTTCCAGAAGGATTGAAAGAAGATCCGATTTTTCACCCATCTTCATCCGGGCTTATACCCCCCATCTACCCGGGCTTCATCCATTTCGCCGGGAGGGGGGGGGGAAGCTTCAACTGTAAACAAATGAATGACTCAATCGCTGTAAACAAGTATTGAGTCATTCATTCACTTGATTCACCAGAGGAGCGAGCGTAGCGAGCCTAGGGGCGAAGCCCCTAGTATATATATATATATATATATATATATATATATATATATATATATATATATATATATATATATATATATATATATATATATATATATATATATATATATATATATATATATATATATATATATTTGCATAAGTAACCGTAACAGCGGGGAAAATTTTCATCATATTTTGTGGAACAGTAGTACTAAGGCAACTTTAATCGAACTCATGAAAGAAACTTTGATTTCTTTCAACAATGCAGCTAGCTAACATTAAAATGATGATAAAAAGTTAGTCATTTCAGATAGCAAGATGTTGATGTTAGCATGTTTGCCGGAGCCTATGCAGTGAAACTGTAACTAAATTAAGAGAAAGTAGAAGTAAAAATTGCATGAATTAAATAATAAAATGATGGAAGACTAGCATGGAGAAAAGTAATCCACTATAAGAAGGACACAATAAAAAATATCCTGTCTTGATTGTATTATGATATTATACTAGAGCTACAGATGACCGAAAATAGCTCTTTCTCAACGTATTATAATGGTAAGTGTGCTTCGTTCTATCCTACAGTATCCAATGCAGCAACATCTGCAGTGTATACATTAATACGAACGAACAGAAAAAGGCATTTTCTTCCTTTTTCACTGATGAAACATCAGGGCATAAATATTTCTTTTCAGTATGATTTCCTGTCAAAGAATAACAAAGAAAGTTTGTTGCAGATGCACAAATAGGAACTCATAAATAATTTATACTTTGAAAGCAAAAGGAAAATATCAATAAAAAGTATTAAAATAGGGAAAAAAAATGAAATTCAGAGAAACAAATAAATATGATTTATGCATTCAAAAGGCAATTGAACAAACAAGAATATCATGGCATAAGAAATAAATTCTAACAAATTCAGCCGTTATTATTCAAATATGCAAAAAGAAACAGAAAATGGACCCATGATTTTGTAATACTGTAATTAGTATATGTGAAATTTGTTACTTTCATTGTTGATGACTAGTGTTAGATACTTTTTGTTTCTGTTTATTGATAGGTATAAGATAAATTCGTCGCTTTAAGTTGAAAGTAATTATCCTAATGGGTAATATTAAAAACTTTTATAAAGTTTATCGAGAATGCTCGTTAATTTTTTAACTCTTGTTTTTATGAAGCACCCTTTTACCATATTTACAGGTGCAGAGGTCAGCGTTTTGGGAGTATCAATAGTTCTATGATCAGTAGTATTTCTTTCCAGTAAACATGCAATGCAGTCCATTTGACAGCTAGTATTTGATGTTTTGGGGCTTCGAAAGAAACTTTCTGAAAAAAACTAAACTCAAGGTGCAACAGTCCGCTATGGACCAAGGCCGGCGGTGCCCATCTCCGCTTTCTTAAAAGTGGACATGGGGTGCCATACAGCATATGTCTCAGTCAGGGGGTCAACCTGACATGGGATCCCCAGAGTTTAGTTCCCAAGCATGCTTGGTCCTCAATTTATCGACCCCCTCAAGGGATGAAAGACTTAGTAAACCTTGCCCAGTCGCAGGATCGAACCCTGAACCTATGGTGTGCAACTTGAAGCATTTAACCACTACGCCAAAAGAAAATTTTAGATAGTTTAAAAAATATCGTAATAAGGTATCCAACACATTTCTTCATATTCTTTTTTCAATGACTACAGTTGAAATGATTTTCCATGGATCAAATTCGTGCTTCCAAAACCTCGAGTCAATATCCATCCCCGTGGCTTTCCCAGATGTGAGGAAATCTTATTTTCCAAAAAATGACTGAGAATGACTCCTAAAAGGACCTCAAAAAGTTAGGATAAACAACTGAGGATATATATTGTAAAAACGAAATGTTTCTTCATCACCATGGTAGAACAGATATGGTAGATAATCTGTCTCGAGGCCTGGAACCCCGACTTTTCAGCTTGGAGATGTTATTTTAAATAACACAAAGCATTTTTTGTATGCTATAAATTTTACTGGGAAATAATCGTGACAATAAATATTTAAAATTATTTTAATGTATAATCTATGGTTATGTTTAGGTTTTTAGAGGATATTTACATTTTAGAGGATTCAATTCAAACATTACAAGACACTGTAAAGACTACGTCTGGGATTGTAAGTGTGCATTTATCGGTAGACTCAGCAGGAAATTTCTGGCATACATTTATCCTAAAAAGGTCTAAAGAAGCATTCATACTTCAGTCTTGGCATCGTATGATGCATCATATATCACATCAGAGATACAGAACGATGCGTCTAATTCCTCTACATTGCGAGATCTTTTATTCAGGTTTCCTTATCCTTATCCTGTGTCCGATAAATTTTTTCTCATAGATTTTTTTCGTTAGTTATACTTAGCCCCTCTAGTGTTGCTACCGGAAGCATTTACACTACTGTAAAAGTATAATGAATAATTTCTTTGATCTTTTGGCAAAATATCGACTCATCGTAGAAGATATTAGTCTGATTTAAACGTACCAATATGTTGTTCGAAAGCACTGTATCGAAAATTTACACGTTTGAGAGACCATCAAATTTTCAAACGGTTAACGTAAATGATCATACAAGGGGAAGTACCTCCCTACACAGGCAATAATTAAAAAATTCAAAGTTCAGTCCTTTGATTTCAGTTTTTGCTTTTCAGCGTTTATTGTACTGGTATTAAAGACACTGTTGATGTTTGACATTTCTATTGGAGCAGATTGTTTTTGCATGTGAACATTTTTGATAACATGATCACAACATATTTTTTATTTCATTACTTTAAAAAAGAATGAATGCATCAGTATAGTTTTGATGGATGTGTATGTTCAGCTAGCAGAATCGACAGTGCCAGCTGTTTAGTTCATTAGTTTTTCTCACATGACTCCAACGAATACGTGACTCAGTTGTTAATTCTTTGTCCTTTCATTTAAGATACATTCAATCCAACTTCCTCAAATCCTCGTGAAAGCCATTTTCTTCGGGAAAATATACTTTTTGAATTGTGGCCATATATTTCAAAATGTTGAGAGCACAATGTATTAATAAAAGGAATATTGTACATTAATTATAGTAGTAAGTTTAGATAAAGTAAAACTGTAAACTTTTAGTAAAGATAAAACAGATAAAAATTAACAAGCAGTGAAAAAAACTTCAATTTGCAAAATAAATAAAATATATAATTAAACCTTCATGCATGTATTCTAAAAATATAAATCCCGTGTCATAGATAAATTTCTTTTATAAAACTATTTTTAGCGAATAATGAGGAATCGACCATGCCTTATCTTTTCAAACATTAAAGTAAAGAAAACGTGTTAATAACTTTATATCACCCTAAAAGGAGAATAAATGAATGAACAAAAAACATTGATACAGTGATTTGTGGTTTAAGAGCGGAGACTTGTGAGGGAACCCATAAACTGGGTGAGAAAATTTTCTTATTTAACGCATCGCTTGATTTCTAAAATGTCGACATGTCGCCATTTTTATCTGAGCTCTTCGCTGAGCAGGAAAATTGAAGAAAACTTTTAAACGAGAAAGCACAACACTTCAGATATAAATTGCAGGTACATAGCACAATTTTTTTTGTTCAATGCGACATTATTTAAATAGCTTCTATTTAAGTGACATCTAATAGTTGTAGGTTTTTGTAATTTTTTTTTAACTTCGCGCTCTTCTCCTTTACTTATTGCTAGTATGACTGCTTAAAATTCTTTTGCAACTGAGGAGTATTTTCAATTAATTTTTTTTTCTGTTATATCTGTTTAGGCTTTAAAGCAGTGATACCACTGTTTCAAAGCCTGTTACTTAAGAAGGAACTGAGTTTAATGCAGATAATACCATATATAGCAGGGATGGCCAATACAAATAGCATTAAGATTCAAATGGGCTGTGTACATATTTAGAAGAGTCAAAAACCAGAAAATGTATTTGATATGAAAGAAATTTTCATCGTTGTTTTTCCTTATGTATCATTCAGTTTTTTTTATCTTACCGTAACTCATATAATTTTTCCTAATGTATCATTAAATGCATCATTCTCCATTTGTTAGAATAATTAATATTTTTAAATTATTAAATATATTAATTATAGATTTAATAATTATTTTTCTTTTGTTTTACTAAGTTATTCAAATCTGGATATATTAAGTTGCTGCGTTTCATAGCAATTGAGTTAATTGTTGTTGACTTGTCAACAATGAATGTTGTTTAATTTTTATTAACCTAAATTTAGAATACAAGGATCCACAGCTACAAGTTTTACCAAATACTGGAGGGCTATCAACATGCCACTAATTTTAACGTCTACTGTGGTCAACAGCATTTGCCCATCGGCTCGCTGAAAAGGAAATTAAAAAAAACCCAATAATTTTAGTCTTTTGTCTAGAGAAAAAATTGTTAAATAAGAAAATTGGTAAAAAAATTCAGAGTGCAATTTATAAGATTTTAAATTTATATTCTTATTTTTTTTATCTTATAGCAAAACTAATAATTTGAAGAATTAACATGGGATGCTGAATAATTATTTAAAATCCCAGAAAGTTTTACTTCCGGGAGTAAGAAACTAACGATTGAGGGAAAAGAAATTTGGCTGGATGTTTTTACTATTTTATTTGTAAATAATGGAAACTAGCCAACTAATATTGCTGTCTGCACGGTGCAACGTTCTCATGTCCTCGATAAAAAAAAAACAAGCGACAACACAACAGTGTCCTATTTAACTTTTATAAAAGGATTTAATGTTAAGACTTTAATAATTTTATGTATGGATTCAACATGATTACCAGTTTATTAAAGAAATATAAGATATTTTTGCAGTCCAGAATTTTTCTGACAGCAAAATTAACTTTTTTAAACCTTATATAATCAGAGAATGTTCCTAAATAGATTAAAACTACTCTAACCGGTCACCCCTAAAAGCGGCCACTTTTTTTTTCAACTATGACTGACCGCCATAGAGAATTTTCCCAGTATTTTGCGTTCCATTTTCTCAAATGCGAAAAAAAATCTGATAATTTTAATATAAGGAAACTCTTTATTTTAGTTCCTTTATGCTGGGTTTTTGAATTATTGTGATAATCTTGGCTATTTTATGTTTTATGCAATCCTAATATGAAATACGTTGGTAAAAGTATCAATCGGTAAAAATACAATAAGTAAACAACTGCGTACATTGAATTCGTTCCCATTTGCTATTCGTAACTTAATTTTTCTTTTCTGTATTTATCTCCACATGTGACCAACAATAAGCAGAGGTTTGTTGTTCGTGACATTACACTGTATAAAAAAGCTGAAACAAATGCATTAATAACGATTCTTTGTATAGCGTATTTAATACAATATACAGACGTATCTCACAATTGTTAACAGCACTCGGAAACCTAGATTTTATTATTTTTGTATTTTTTTAGACTGATATATTCAGAACGTAATGGCAAAATGAAAATACTGCTTTACAGTTTTTGTATCATCTCTTTTAGCTGCTTCTTATGATTAAATTCTAATGATTAAACTGATATTATGATTAAATACTGAAGCCTATATAGAGCTTTTTCAAATTGTAGCCTAAATTTTAAAAGCCAAAAAATTAATAATATATTAATCGTAGGATGAACGAAGATTTTATCATCACGAAATATAAAAAAATATACATTGAATTTTGTTTCCTTATCACTTATTTTTCAGAAGGTCAGAAATTTTTAAAGAGAATTAATTTGTTTGCCTCCAACGAAAACAGGACTTTTTATCAACTTATTACTAATTTTTCATTTGATTATGGAGAAATTCCATAGGCATACCATAAATAAACACCCAAACATGTAATCTTTTAAATCTCCATAATTCAGATTTTAGTAGAGTCAGCTGGGGTAAGTTTGACTTTTGCGGGTAACTTTTGCCCAACAAACCTATTATAATATACCTATAAACATATTATACCTATTATATTTAACCCACCTATTGGCCCTTGCAATAAATGAGTGATAATCATTCTCCTTTGCCTAGATTCAGGACGTACAATATTTTTTCGTTTGTTGAGTCAAAGTTTCCTGCAAAGTTACCCCAGTTGACGGTACTCATATTGGAAGTTGGC
This sequence comes from Dolomedes plantarius, assembly GCA_907164885.2. Lineage (NCBI taxonomy): Eukaryota > Metazoa > Arthropoda > Arachnida > Araneae > Dolomedidae > Dolomedes > Dolomedes plantarius. Next base: position 172,487,888 of record OU015493.1, read on the forward strand.
GAACACCTTTACAGAGCTCAAATCACCGCTTAACGTGAGCTCCTGCAAACGCTAATAACCCGTTTGCTTTTATTGCTATTATTGTTATAATTATTATGGTCTCTGGCCGGAACAACTCCAGATCAGGTCCATGGCAGCCGACAGAGGAATGCGACTCCGGTGTATAATAGCACCATAAGAGTCGGTGTCCGACTTGGTCCTACTTGCTACCACAAGTTTGACCGATTACCCTCAGGGATGATATCTGGGAAGCTTGTACCTTCTCCCTCCTTCACTGACTTCATAGAAGGACTTTCCGGTCTACAGATTTTCTGGGTCCTTATCCGACTTGGACATGAAGGTAGTTAATGGATTCTACCACTAGACTACCTCGGGTACTATTCTCATTTCTAATACACATAAATGTCTTATCTACACTCAAGAGCCAAAACATTATGACCACCCCTACATTTTGCAATGAATTCGCCTGGATGACGTGGAAGGCACGTGATCAGGTGGAAGTGTTATTTAACTTCTGCTGGAGAGTCTGAAGAATCATTCTTTCACTTACTTCTGTGTGTGATGGGAAAGGCTGCGGATCTAAGCGACTTTGATAGAGGGCAGATTGTAATGGCTCGAAGGCTCGGAACAAGTATTTCCGAAACTGCACGACTCGTGGGTTGTTCGCGACCTACAGTTGTTAGTACTTATGCAAAGTGGATGAATGACGGTGAAACCAGCAGTAACGACATGGTGTTGGGCGTCCACACGCTATCAAAGAAAAAGGTCGTCGGAGACTGTCTCGCATGGGGAAGCAAAACCGGAGCCAGATAGTGACTCAGCTGACAGCCCAATACAATGCAGGGCCAAGTAGAATAGTATCGCAGCACACTGTTCAGCGGACACTGTTGGATATGGGGCTACGCAGCAAACGTCCCACTCGTGTGCCTTTGCTGACCAAGCGTCATCGCCAACTGCGCTTGCGCTAGGCCCGGGAACATCGCGACTGGTCCATGGATTAGTGGGAGAGAGTTGCCTGGTCAGATGAATCACGGTTTGTCATTCATCACGCCGATGGCCGTGTCAGGATACGCCGTCTTCCAGGCGAACTGTTGCTCCCTCAATGTACAGTAGGTCATACACAGGCCGGTGGTGGCGGTATTATGCTTTGCGGGACGTTCTCTTGGGCGTCTCTGGGACCCATGGTTGTGGTAGAGCAGACCATGAATGCTACAGGGTATCTGAACATCATTGCGGACCAGTTGCACCCTTACATGGCCTCTGTTTTTCCAGCTGGAAATGGAATGTTCCAACAGGACAACGCCCCGTGTCACAAGGCTAAAATTGTGTTGGAGTGGTTCCAGGAACATGATGCTGAATTCCAGTTAATGTCCTGACCGCCTAACTCACCGGATCTCAATCCGATAGAACACATTTGGGATGTCATGGGACGGCAGCTCAGAGTTCAAAGACTACCAATTCGCAATATCTCGGATTTGCATAACCGTTGCTTAAACATCTGGTACAATCTGTCTCCGGCCATCTACCAAGGACTTGTGGCATCCATGCCAAGGCGGGTTGAAGCTGTGTTGAGCGCCAAAGGTGGGCCAACTCGTTATTGACAGGTGGTCATAATGTTTTGGCTCTTGAGTGTATATCACCTGGTTTGAAAAAGGTTTTTCATGTTTCGTCCCAAAATATGAATTCAAGAGAAAATGCAAATGAAAAGGACAAAATGTAAGCATTGCATTTAAGCAACATAAATATAGCCTCTTTACAACATAAGCCACACTATTGCCTTTCTCGTTCGTTGATATTTGTGAATGACGATACCAGATAACATCGCCATCAGTTTATTTGCTTTATAGGCTTAAACTGATGACAAATACAACAAATAGTCACTCAGAGTACAGTAAAATTCAACAAAAGGCCTCAAATTTAACACAATTCATACGTGCCCAATAACAGGCCTTCCAGTTCACACAGAGCTGCGAAGATCTGGCAGAGAAATAAATGAATATAAAAATTTAGGAGCCGAGCTCAGGATGTTTATATACATTTGGCGACAATCTCGATTGTTCAAGAAATGCAAAATTCCAGAACTCGACAATAACGCCATCTAGATGAAATTGGAGTAGTTCTCTGGACACTCAGAAAGTCTTCAAATTTGTAGCAAACATCGCCAAAATTCTCGAAAATAATGACAAAGGGAATGAAACGCTCAATGACAGTTAATAAAGACTGTTTTACACAAAATAAATGTTAATTAACCTTTTTCTTATGATGTTTGATAGAATGTATCGAATACGGGCCTAAGAATGAATATATATATATATATATATATATATATATATATATATATATATACACTCTGTCACAAAAAATATATGCACCCAGAAGAAATCTATCTACTATCACGAAACTTGGCAGGAATGTAGTCTGGTAAGAGATATGTAAATGATTAAAATTTCGACGCCAATGATACAAGGGTAAGCGCGCTATGCGCATATGAGATGCGTAGCTGGGTGAGTTTAAAAGCATGATTACTCATGCCATAGGTTTATTCAAACAAATCTGACGACTTGGATGGACGGTATTGTGACTAGAAATGCCTCTGAAACGTAACCGGTGACAGTACGAACAATTGTCGAACTTTGAGAGGGGGCATATAGTAGGCCTCAGAGAAGCAGGTTGATCGAACAGGCGTATCGGCCGCCACCTCGGTCGGAGCGACATGGTAGCTGCCCGGTGTTGGCAACAAAGGATCACTGAAGGGATAGTCTACCGTCGCGGAGAGTCAGGGCGTCCCAGGAACACAAATGCGCGCTAGGATAGCGCAATCATAAGAGCGGCCACGTCCGCACCAACAACGTCGCTAGAATCGGTTCGACGCCATTTACCACCTTCCTGAGATCCGGTGGTATCAAGGGAAACGATTTGGAGACGACTGGCCGACGCAGGTATAAGGAGCCGATCTCCATTAAAACTCCTATCACTGACCCCACATCATAGGCAGTGTCGATTGGATTTTTGCCGACCTCGCTCAAGCTGGAGTGTGACCGACTGGAGGCGTGTGATCTTCAGAGATGAATCCCGATTCAGTCTCAATGCTAATGACCATCGCATAGGCGTGTGGAGGCGGCCAGACCACCGGTCCGATCCGGCATTTGCTGTCGAGAGGCATACGGCGATTACACAAGGTGTGACAGTGTGGGGAGAGATTTGTTTGGACACACGATCCCCTCTAGTCGTCCTTCAACGCTCTTTGACGGCACGCAGTTACGTGGACGAGATTTTAACGCCAGTTGTACTGCCTATGCTATCAAGTTGCCCAGGGGCCATAATATCAGCAAGACAGAGCTCGTCCACATACTGCGCGACTCTCCCAACAATTCCTTCAAGGATATAACGTACTCCTATGGCCTGCCAGGTCACCAGACCTCTCGCCAATAGAGCACGTTTGGGACGTGCTTGGAAGTTACCTGCAGCCGTCCCAGAATACTGGTGAATTAACTTCCCAGTTGCAAAGATTATGGCATGATCTTCAGCAGGAGGTCATAGGTGACCTCAATGATTCGATGCCACGTCGTGTTTCCACTTGTATAGCTGCCATAGTGAGGTGGATATACTACTTACTGATTTGTAACCTTTTTCATGCCATATCTTCTTAATAAAACGGTACGTTCATCTGAATTTGTAATCATTTGCTTATCTTCTCATACACTACATACATGTTAAGTTTCGTGATAGTAGCTCGTTTCCTTCTGGGTGCATATATTTTTTTGTGACAGACTATATATATATATATATATTACCCACTTAATGGCAATTCTTAAAAAGGGGGTAGAAAATTTCCCGTTCTTAAAAGGGAATCGGAAAAATGGACCCCGTAAGGAAAAGGTTAATGAGGAAGAGAGTATATTTACAAATATTTACAGATTTTTACAAAAATACTTATCAAAGGCGAATAATGTAAGAAATTTGAAGTCAAAAGGGAACATGACGTTTGCCCAATATAACTAATATTTTCATTCAAGTATCATAATACCCATATCGTTTCAGTTGTAGTCTACAAGCGTATAACTTTGTGTGCTGAATAGAAATAATTTGATGTTCGATTTAATTTTTTTCTACACAAGTTTTCTAAAATTAAGATACTGATTTCGACGAAGATAAATTTATGACTTATATTTTATTCTCAATTTATCATGAACCGATATCATTTAATGCAAAATACACAATTTGTATTTTTCCAGCACTCGGAATAAAACTGACACCAGTTCTCTCAAACCTGAACTTTTAAATACTGTAGTGCAACTGATTTGAACGGTTGCTGAAACTTTTGTAAAAACACAGGTGTTTACATTTCGAAGTCACGACGGTCGGAAGATATTTTTAAAATTTCAAAACAGTGCCTTAAATCAATATTCCAGAGAAATATTCCCGAAGCATTTTAAAGAAGCTTAGGAATTTCGTTACTTTGTTTACACGTGAAAAATTATCAGCAACGTCATTAATTCTGTTTAATATTCTCCTTGTCATTCCAATGTATTTACTGAAAAATGACGTTTCACTAGTTTTACTGATATTATCATAAATATTCATTACATTCAATTTCTGTTCATTTCCTTATTTAGATATAAAAAAAAATTGTGCAGAATATTTCCTTTTAAATGACCGCTGCTCAGCATAGAAATTACATTACCTAGAGAATGTATTTAAAATTGTATTTTAAGTCATCCAGTTATTCACATAGAGGCATTTATAAAGGACGAAGTTTGTCAAAAGCCCGATAATTCGAGAAAATTAAGAGTATATCCTCCCTTAAATTTTTAGGATATTGCCAATTACTTATGTGTACGCCTCTCCCATATATATATATATATATATATAGTGGAATCTCGATCGATTGCTTTCGGAATCATCATTTTCCTATATGTGTCGTGTATTTCACACAGTCCCGACAGTCATATTGCTTTGTTATGTTTCCGAATCTATCGTTTTCCCGCATTTATCGTTCAGTTCAGTCGGACCCTTGAAAAACGATAGATCGAGATTCCACTGTATATATATACAATAGTAAACTTTATCTAGAACACAAAAAGTTTCATTGAAATATATCTCAACCTTCTTTACGGCACGTCTAAAAATAGATGTGGAGCTTACACGAAATTGCAGAAGATATTATCGAAAGCATAGATAGATAATACAGTTAGTTATCAATTAACGAATATTTATATTTCTGAATCTATGAGAAGTTATATTTTACATTAATGAAACGTGAGTGTTTTAAGTTATACGTGACGTGATGGGTCTTTTTGTGTTACCAGAACAAGTTGAAAAAAGTAAAGCAGATTCTATTCATGGTCTTAAACAATGGACAGTCTGTTATAAAGTAACGAGAAAGTAACCTGATGTAGGATTAATGAGAATAATCTAAGCTAACAATCTAAATGAAACTGATAAATGATGCTACTGAATTTACACCACTTAACTAATTTAGTGCATGAATGTTTATGCTGAATGGTAGCCTCAGAGAATACAACGAGATTGAACTTTGTTCCTACGATGTTGTTTAAAGCTGATGTGGATAAATTTCTTTTAAAAATTCTATTAGCAAACACTGAATTTTGAATAACGTTAGGAAATATTATGCGATTCAACTTATTTTCTTTTGCGAGGTAAATTGTCAAAATTAAAAGTATCCTACGAAAATGAGACACATAAATCTTTGCCAATGATGATTGCAGTAAAATGTCATTTACAAACTGTAGATTTCAAAAATCGGTACAAATAATCCTAAATTTTAAATGTGTACTGAAAGCTATATACATAGAACTTATATTTTATATGCTATTTGGTTTTTATTAAAAAATGTGATATATGAATTTATTTATCTTATAAAAACATGATTAAAACTTATTTTGTAGCATTCTAAGTAATACTTAAATGCAATGGAAATTTTCAGTTACAATTATTCATGATGCAAATACTTGATTTTATTTCCATCCGAAACCAAAATGTCACCTTTGAAAGTTTTATATTTCATTTCAAATTTCCTAAAATCAAAAATAAAATTTTAATTTTAATTTTATTTTTGATTTGATGTAGTGACTTTTGGATATTTAATATGGAATTTTAAATAAGAAATTTATAGAAATGCATAAGTTTCACAAGGAAAAAAAAGGTCAACCTTGCACCTAATACCACGCCCAATCTTTAGAAAATACGGCAAAAGTTAATTTGAGTTAAGTTATTTTTTGAGCAGAATCCTCTTTAATTTAACATAATTTTATATTCTGTGCAAAATTAATTATTTTTTAGATACTAAATTAAATTATTTTTTGTTAGTAAATTTTGAATTAAATTGAACTAATATTAAAATGTGTTCCTGTGTATCGCATTTTTCGTTATAAGTTTTTAATAAAGTTAATTTTATTAGTATTGGCATGGAATGTCGGAATACATCAATAAAAGTTTCTCTTTCAGTTGTTGACTAAAATATATCGAGAATGTTTTTAAACGAAATAAAATTCTTTTTAGAACCGAATTTGAATAGTTTACTCAGAATTTAACAGAAAATATATTCAACAAAATCCAAGGCCTATAAAAGGAAACTGTTCTTAACAGTCTGAAAGAAGTTTCGATTTGGAGGCTTCGAAAAGAAACCTTTTTGATTGCAAAAAATAGACGTCTGCCTACGTCTTGTTTGTTTGTCAAATTTCTCAGCGTAGTGCATTAGTTAGTTTTTAGGGATATTTTGTTTTCAATTTCCATGTTTTTTTTTGGCAAAATGCTTTTGAAGTAGGATTTATAAAAAGACACATTTTATCAAAATAGGAAATGTAAAGTTTTATTCACCACTACGCATTTTCTTATATTAAACCCTGATGTTTATCAGAATTCAATATAAAAGAAATGCTTTATTTTGTCTCAAAAAAAAAGCCCTAGGATAGTGAACAAATGTTATATGTCTGTAAGGCATATTTAAAAAAATCTCCTTTTTAAAATGCTAAAGTAAAATCATAGTTGCATTCGTTCATCTGGTACTCTATACTTCTCTATATATTTATGTTACAGACTGCAATAACTTTTACACAAAACTGATACTCTAAAGTTTTTTATATACTCATCTAAATTAATGTTAAAATTTTTACACAACATTAATTTTCTATACTTCCCTATATATTCAAATACCAAACTTTTTTGCCTTTTCCACAATACAAATAATGTATACTTCTGTATATATTCATCAAAAAGAATGATATGTTGTTTTATACAATTCAAATACCCTACAGTTCTCTATATATTCATCTAAAAGAATATTGTGCTTCTTAAATATAAGTGATATTCTATACTTCTTCATATATCCATCTAGAAGGATGTTTTGCTGTTTACGCAATATTTAATCTCTATTCTTCTCTATATATTCATCCAAAGGAATGTTACGCTTTTTACACAATACTAATTTAAGCAATAAGAATAATCATTATGTTTACTCAGATATTACACAGGCACCATTGCATCGCTATAAAATGCCCCAGTTACTTCTTGAATGTGAGGTAAGGAGAGAGAGTTTCACGTAATGAAAATAATCGCTAGGTCCACTGTTGCTCCACTCCACTGTCGTCTCAGCAAGATTGCGACTTTTGTCGCTACGTTAATTTCTAACATACTATCCACTTTAACTTGATATACTGCTATGAACATTAACGGAATTAAAATAACCCTAATGTTTACTGATATAATGCACAGACATCATAACATGACTTTTCAGTTTATCTCTTCATTAATATTTTGCATAATTTCCTCGTTGAATTTGAGGCACAATCTGCACCGCTTGTTTCTCTGGACTTTATGTTTTTTGAAAATATCTAAAAGTCCATGTTTTTTGAACAGATATAGAAAATTCAACGGTCTCATTAAACATCTCGTTAACTCTAAGAATTAGTTCTCTGAATTAGTTTTAAGAAACAGTTTAAAGGTTTGGCTTGGTTTCGAGAGCTAATGTCAACTTGTGCTACACGAGGGCTAATTAGACCGGGACCTACTGCTTAACCCTTTAAACGGCAACAACCTCCACTGTTTGCACGGTGCAGATTTTTAAAGAATTTTTTTAACCTAAAGAATCTTGAAAAAATTTGCAATTAAAGGTTGCAAAATATTTTTTCTTCTTCAAACTCAAAATAGATGGTAGTATTAACCATTTTTCTGCTCATTTAACTGGAATATATTGAATGCAAGGGGAAAAAATACTAGATTTAGACGTTTGCAGTGTGCAAACGGCGCCCCTCAAAGGGTTAAAATCGATTCCGAACGGCCACAAACACCCATGCCAAGAGTGGGAACCCACTGACTCAAAGTAACTCCACTGATTACTTTGAGTGTAATTACATCGTCATTATCATTCGTCCTACTGCAAATTGTGCTTTTATTTACCCACTGACTGGAAAGCTAGCGACCTAGCCATTTGGCCATCGACCGGCGTCTAAATGAAGGAAAAATTTTAAACTGAAAAGGCTTTATTTGAAGCTTTTCACTGAGGCAAAGTATGACTTAGAAGGGATTAATACAAATATTAAAACCTTACTAATTTTTATTTATTATTTTTTTTATTGTATTGTGTCAAGTGCTTTCGAACTCTTTGCACACAGTTTTTTCACGACTCTTTGTTTTCCCCGACTTCTTTTATGGTTTGCAATTTTCATCCTTCACATTTTTCTATTGAGGAATGGGAACTCTCTGTACGTGTTTTTGTTTTGTTTTGCATTATGTGTAACTTGTTAATAAGCTCCTAAATAAGAAAGCCGCATCTGCTAGCAATGTATTTTTGTCGCTGATTTATGGTGAATTCTTCTATCCCTGTTACAGTTCTGTCGTTGGGTTTGAGTTTTTCTATTTCCAGTGTTCTGCTACTTTATCCAAAATTCCTCTTTTCAAGAAGGGTTGCTTACTTGCCCCTATCTGCTATTGAAGGAAAAGAGTAGAAATAAATTGTTTCTTTTAATTCTCATGGTGGAACTAGTAAGTATTCTAATGAACTGTTATTCTTGGATTGGGTATGGCCGCATTTAAATTTATGCTGTTAATTACTAATAGATATAGTTTGCCCATGTTCATCTGTTCGTTAAAGTTTATTCTCAAAACAATGGTTCCAGGTGGAGAAATCTAGTAGTCATAGCTATTTTAATGACATTCTCCAGACTCAGTTTTCGCTTATGCTTTTTATAAATGCAATCAATAGCTAACAAGTGCTTTTAGAGATGAAATTTTAAAAAAATGTATCTTCACCAATATGGCAGTATATATTCCTTAATGAAATTTCGCTGATGTGTTTGTAAACTGTACCAATTTCAATAATAATAACAACAAAAAAAGGGTTAAGTTTTACTGGATTATCGATACTCCAATAAAAAAGGTCTATAAGCTTCAACTAGCTCCTTCTTCTGAAAGCTTTTATATTTATTATAGCAAGCAGTTTTTTTACGTGTAGTTAAAAGCAAATTTGAAAATTGTTTTCCAAATATCTCTAGAGGAATTAAAAAATTTTTTTAATTAGTATTTATTGCATGAACTACGTGCAGGCAATAAATATTAATTCTTCCATTTAAATAAAAAAGATAAATTTTAGAATTAAAATTTGGCTAAGCACCTTTAATTTGTTCATCATTATTGTCTCATGCACTAAATATAACACCTATAAAAAAATCCTTTTTGTGTGAAGATATCATCTTTCATTTTGTATAGTCCTACTTTAGTAGTAAAAATAGAGAATCGTTAATAAAACGAGAAAAGGTTTTATATATTTCAGTAGATCTAATTAAAAGCATGTACCGGAGAACTTTTCTTATATTAGACAAATCAAGTAGTTCAGTTTATATATTTAATCTGCTTTATGTATCTTTGTTCAAGGTAAAATACATTAGATTACATTAAGTAATGAAAGCAATTTGTCCCATTAAATAAATTTCGTCATGGTACCTGGAAAATATGATTAATTAAGAATAAATCCTTGATGGAAATTGGTTGCGAAATAAATCACCGATAAAAGGAAATGTTAATGTAATCAAACTGAATCCCTACATCCAAGTTCATCGTGAGATCATCGTCATTATAGATATTTAACATGATTACTTAAAAATATTTAATCTTTATACCTGAAATTATCAGCTGGATATTCAAAATTATTTGTTTCAATAAAATTTGCTGCAAAAAGAAAACTTGCATTAATTTCGGTATTTTTCTAATTACTTTGGTTAAGATTTTACTCTTGGTTACTAATCTCTTAAAACGTATCACACAAAAAAAAATCCTTTTTTATCCAAATTATATTTATCCAGATTATAACTAAAATATTATTTTATCATATTTATTCGTCTTACATCTGTTAAATAAAAATATTTGCAGAGGGATTAAAAGATTAGATACAGAATAAACCCGATAAAGAAAAAATAATAGTGTAGCTACGATCTTTAAAAATTTTTTGTTTAAAGCATTTATGAGTAATAAATCTTTATATTGTTGCATAGATAAAAAATTGTGAAATTGAATATTAGATAGTTTATTTATATTATGCTTACTGTAGAAGTGAAATGGTATAATTCCCCACGGTGCGTGGCCAATAACGAATGTATTATAAAGGATGCAGAGGCAGGGGTAAATACAGGCTTGTAAACCAATAAAAAAATAGAAGAATAGCTGTCGGTGTGGCCAGTGATAGCGATCTGAAGTCTAAATTTTACAAGATGGATGGTCGTTAATTTATGGCCCACAGTAAATACGTCAGATGAGAAGGGTCGAAGTTGTTTTGCAAAATAAAATTATGTTGGGGGAGGTATTTTATAGACTATGGACAGTGGGGACAGGGGCGGTTTAATAGAACCAATTGGGGCAGGAACCACTGAAAGAAAAACAGCCCACAGCCCAATGAAACTGAGGGGCGGGTCAGAATGCCCCCCCCTACTTATATTGCATTGTAATAAAACATTTATGAATTAAAAAAAACTGATAACTTTTTACTCGATATTACTGTAAACGGACAACAGCTCCGCTAAGGACGGAAGGAATTGGCGAAGAAGGAGACGAATCTTTGATTGGGTTCCTCAGAGTTAGATGTTAGACACTCTCGTCTGCCCCAGAGCCTTGGAGAAGTGCGAATATCCCGCCAAGGTGTTTCTACACTGGAGATGATTCTGGGTCCCGGTCGCCGATGCTACGATCATCGCTGCATACATCCGTTATAGTAAGTGCCTCCCCAATAGACTCTAAAAATCATCTTTGACTATATAGTTTGCCTCTGCTTCTGGGTTCTCTATGTTAAAATTGTTAATATGAAACGGATTGTTATATTAATAGCTATGACAAGTTAATTGAAATTTGGGTTATCAAATAAATGTATGTTTAAGGTCAATGCGTTGTCTTCCTTGCTTGTTCCAACCCATGCGTGCATCCATTGTTTCAAGGTAATAAATACCCTACACTTACAATATTTGAAAAAAATAGGTCTTTAACCTGTAAATTGGGACTTTATATAAACAGAAAAATCAATAATTCAAAATATATACTGGAATTATCTCAAATAAGGTACAAGGTATACATTTTATAAAATAGTAGATCCCCTATAAAAGGAAGTTTTTCATATTTTGTGGGTATATGATCTGTACTAAATTTTTTTTCCGTTAGCCTTTCTGTATCAAAATCTATTAATATTGCATTGTAATAAAACATTTATGAATTTAAAAAAAACTGATAGCTTTTTACTCGATATTATCATTCGTCTTTATAATTTTTAATATAAAGCAAATTTTACCATACGTAGAAAATTATTTGAATAAATAATCATAACGAATATTTTTACAAAAATAACGTTATTTAAATTGCGTGTTATTTTAATCGCTTTATAATTACCCTATGATTAGGTGAAAATATTTCACAAAGCACGTGGAAAACATAATATACCGCAAGAATGTTAATTTCCTAGATAATTCAAATACTACTACAGAAGGTTGGAAGAATCACGTTTAAAATTTTATAAATATAGCTATACTTTTACTTCGAGGTATTGGTCAACTACCAAACAAATTACACAAAATAAAGCGATGCTTTTTGTATAAAACGTTCGTTGTTTATCTGAAAATGGACTAACATTCACCATAGTTTTCATTTAATACTGTGTAATAATAAAAATAATCTTTTAAAACTCTTTTGAATGAGATATTTTATGACAATTTTTCTTTTAAACTCGTCAGATCTCCAATTAGGTATGGCTGAATATAGGTCTTATATATTACAGCGGATCAGCCATGAATTGTAAAACAAAGATTTATAAAATTTATTTTTAGTGTAAATATAGTTATCTGACTGTTAAACTTATAAAAAGTATATTGATTTATCAGTCCCTAATTAATGGCTCGTTCACACCGGAGCATTACGTAGGGTCAGCGATAAATATTTTAACCAATCACAAAACTCAATTCATGGATAACATGATACGTCAAACCAATAACAGGTCTTGTAAATAATCTCGGAGCTAACGCAGCCACGAAAGGGTTCAGACTCATTGTGAGGAGACCTTTAATGGAGGATTAAGATTAAGTGAGTATGATATTTATAGAGTCTATTCAGTCTAATGTACATTTATTGTTACAGAGGAACTGTAGTCACTAAATTCAAGCCTTCAAAATATTTAGAGGAATTAAACTGTGATCAACGACGCATAAAACTCTTCACAACATTTAAGTAAATATGAACTTTTTAAACAACAGTTATGCCTTTCATACAAATTTATCTATAAATGAACTTTATATATATACTTTATAAAGTTCAAAGATGCTAAATGACACTTTGGCTTTTGCTTAGTTAAAGATTGAATAACTGTGGCACCACCGTTTAAAATGTAAGGTCTTACTAATTAAAAGACTGAAATTCTTCTGCCTACCTAAAAGAATGACTTTCTACTTTCTAAAGGAGAAATTTTTATCTTTTCAAAGGTAGACTTTTCTCTCTTTGGATTGTGAGGAAAGATTTGTTTTCTACGGAAATTTTCTATTTGTAATCAGCCCTTTTCCTAAATGATTGTATTATCAATAAACAATAATGACTCTCATGGATTTTCATAATAGCATTTATTAAAAGGTGATTACATAAAAAAGAATTTTGTGATAAGAATGATATACTCAATTATAATGATTAAAGAAAATTCAAACTAAATTAATCTTCATGAAATCTATCAATATTTTTAAAGCAGCTATTCAGTTGCTCTTTTTAGTCTAATAAATTCAACACTGTAGATTGTATTCATTAATGACCACTCTTTTTTAACAAAACCCCCCTTTTTTCCGAACAAATGCAATATTCTTCGTAAAATGATCTACAGTGATTGAAAATTCATGTCAATTTTCTTCATTAGTAGATTTGTATTAAAAATAGGAAATGGAACTTGAAAATTTCCACCGTATATCCCACTATTTAGACATAAGTCAAATGTAAATACGGATATATCGTCGTTGTTCTGTAAAAAGGGCGAATATGTATGTAAATCTCTATGGGTATTCGCCCTTTTTACAGAACACCGACGATTTATATTCAGGTGGTTATCAAAATAATGGAAACACCTATCAATATTAGTGGTGTTTATAATGCTTTGTATTCTTTAAAAAACAAGTCTGGCCACCGGTATTTTATTATATAATATAGTGTATGTATTATTCTACTGTCGGGTAACAGTAATGAAGCTAAGGGCATCGTGCTTTTGGGGGAAACAACATAAAATGTCAAACCTTGCAGACCTTGTGAAAAGGGCAAATTGTTGGAGCGCGTTTAAATTGGAGTATCTCTTACTGCAACCCCCAGGCTAATGGGTGTTTTTCGAGCTATGGTATCGAAAGTCATGATAGCATACAGAGTGCACGGAAAAACATCCTTTGCTAAACAGAAGAGTGGACAAAAGAGAGAGCTGAGAGAAAGAGACGGACGAGGTATTGAATTGGATTGTGACAAGAAGAAAGAAAACAACTGCAACCATAATGACCGAAGAGCTCAATCGGCATCTGCATGTTCCGATATCAACCATTAGAGGTAGAAGGGAACTTCACAAACAAAACATTTACGGCGTTTGAGTAGTTATTCCCATGCCACTTGTAATAGATGCCAATACAATATATCGGCCACAAGGGTGCCACGAGCGCAAAACCTGGTCGAGTAATATGTCGAAAAACGGCATTTGGTATGACGAATCATTGCTCACATTAATCCTCGCAACAGAACGTGCGTATGTCTGGAGAACATCTACACAAGCGTAAGATTCTGGCTGTCTCATCTCAACTGTCAATTATGGAGATAGATCTATCAGGGTTTGGGATGGCATCTCATGGTTTTCTTCAGGGCCTATTGTAACCCTAAAAGGGAGATTGAATGAGAAGGACTATGTTGAAATTTTAGCTCACTAGTCCATCCTATGGTGCAAAAATTGTTTTTTGCAGGAGATCGCGTTCTCCGGTATGATAATCCCCGTATACATAGAGCTAAATATATCAAGTATTGGTTTGAAGAGTATTAAAAGAAGTGAAATATATTATTCTGCCCTGTAAAATTCCTCAGACTGTAAATCGTCCAACCACTGTGATCTTTATAAGCGGATATAGTTACGTATGGATATCCACCACAGCATCTCTACAGGAACTTTCAGAAGAGTAATGTTTTTACTCTTTAGAACAGGGATTTTCAATCAGGGTGCGCCAAAGGCACTACGGGAGATGACAGCGAAATACTGTGAAGCTCAGCACCAAAACTAAATTATGGAATAGGATAAATTGAACAAAATGCTGGAACCTTAAAATCGGAATATGAAGAGTTTGGGTTTCATGTACTTCGGTTTGACATTAAAATGATGGCAGTGAAATACTGTGAAGTTCAGCACCAAAACTAAATAATGGAACAAGATAAATTGAACAAAATGCTGGAACTTTAAAACTGAATAAGTTTGGGTTTCATGTACTTCAGTTTGAAATTAAAAATGAATACTATAAATTAATTACAGCTTTAATCCTAATTACAAAGTTTTTTATGGGAATTAGACACTTGCATGAACATACATTTAAAATTGAAAGAGCGAATCAGTTGCAGAGGAAATGAAAAGGTGTCATTTTAGAATAGGACCTAATATTTAAAAAGTCACATGAAGCTGAAATATCACTTATACTATTTACAAATATTTCATTGTTTGGATTATTGACTGCCAATTTTAAAAGTAAACTATCTAATTAGCATTATAATCTGGTTTTAACTTTATAAAACAACAAGTTTATTATACCAGACGTTTATTACACATACATTTAAAATTATAAAATTTTTAATACATTTGTAATAACTGTGTTAAAAATTATTAACAATTAAAATATTTAATTCACATCATAAACTGCTAATAATCTTATAAAACAATTAGTTTACTGTACACGAACACACGGAATTTAAGTTTCAAAGTGTTGATACATTTGTAATAACTTTATTCAAAATCATTTACAATTAACCTGTTTAATTCGCATTATAAGCTAGTTATAATCTTATAAAACACGTTTACTATACAAGAATGCACGCATTTAAAGTTATGAATTATTGTTACATTTGTAATAACTTTATTCAAAATTATTTACAATTAAACTATTTAATTCGCAATTTTAAACTGGTCATAATCTTATAAAACAACTAGTTTACTACACAAGAACTAATTACTCATAGAAGTTGGTGTGAAAAAGAAATTACCAAGTTTTTTTAGGTGAAGTTGCCACTGATAAAAAAAAATTGAAAAAACACTGCATTAGGCAGATGTTACTGCAATTTCAGTCTGAAACAGTATCAAAATATCATTTGCATACTTATTGAATAAAAAGAAAATGATCAAGTAAGTTAATAAATTTTAAATATGAGCTAATAGCTGCTTTATTAAGAAATTCTTCAAAATCCAAAAGAACAATCTTTTTTGTTTGTTTCATGGCGAGTTAATCACTCGTGTAAATTTAATTATTTACGCTTCAAGTTATTTTTTCTAAAAGATCTGAAATCAAAAGAAAAATATGTCACTGAACAATTCTTTAAAAACACATTTTAAAATATGATAATGAAAACAAAATCAGCGTATAAAATAGCAAAGCAAACACACTACGATTGAAAAAATCATGCTTTCCAGGAATTCTTAAATACTAGGAGAAATACTCTCTGATTTTACTCTCTGAAAACAAACAGAAACTTTTAAGGTTCACAAGTTGTGTTCAAATATTTTTCCTGAATTGAATGAATAAATTTATCAATATTTTAAGTTAGGGAAAATATACGAGATTTTTTTTAAAATTGGAATATAAAGAGTATGCGAAAAAAAGGACATTTTCTGCTTGAAAAAATTTCTAATATTTGTACGATCATACTTCAATAAATATTATTTGAATTTAATAACATTGAGTGATGTGATAAATGGATAAGTCTTTGAAAAGTTGATATTTAAAGTGAAACAGAAGAAATGATGTAACTTAAAGGTAAAATGGCTTTGAAAAATTTTGCTTAAAAACTGCAACTGAGCAATAAATAATAGCGCATTTATTATTATTTATAACGTTTATTATTATTTATATTATTATTATTTATAGCGCATTTATTATTATTTATAATTATTATGCATTGGGGAAAATGACAAAAATGTTTCAGAAATAAAAGAAGGGAATAATTTCGGAATGAAAATTAGAGTTAAAAATTAACTGTTAGATATTAACTGTCTTATAAGAAAAAATCGTACAGAAAAACTGCAAAATTTTACATCGTGTATTTTATAATAATAATATATTTTATATGCTATTAACATAATAGTTTTCAGTAAAATTGCTAAACACTTCCTTTTTAATAAATTTGTTCGATTTAAAACATTATTAGACTAACATTATAAGACATACAGATATTCCTCGACTTACGATCTAGATAGGGACCTAGACATTGGTCGTAAGTCGAGTTTCAAACAATTTTTTTCGTATATGTACATACATATATTTTTTACTTTCATACGTAATTTAAAATACATTGTATTTAGAAGACATAAATAATTCTTTGTCATCACTACTTATTATGTTAGTACAATCCAATGGTTTAGAATTTGCGAAAGAAGATACGTCGTTTTTAAACAATGTTATCCAAGGTAATTTGAACAGTTTCTGTATTCTTTTCCTCATATATTGTCTGGTAGCAAGTGATATTTTCCTGAACACAACGATTTACACTTGTTAATATTTCTTAATTTGGATCCATTGCTTCTAATTGTTGTATTCCTTTATTAATATAATGAAAAGCTGAAGCTATTTCTGAAGCCAATGAAGGTTTATTTGATTGATCGTGTGGAAATCGAAATTATCGCATCATACACTTTTATTATTGCGTCTAAAAGTTTTGTAGTACTACGCAATATTACACCATATTTTCTTAATAATTACGTAATACATATAGGTATGTACTGTACATTCGAGGAACAGAATTTTTGAGAAATAATAATAATTTTTTTTTGAATTTAAAAATTTCGATCGTAAGTTCGAGTGGTCTTAAGTCGAGCGGTCGTAAGTCGAGGAATACTTGTCTATATTTTATAGTTCTTTTTAGACAATTTGTTAGCACTCTTACATTAAAAATATTTTGACAAAGTAATTACATTAGACCGAAATTAGGTAAGAAAATACTTTCCTTAGATGCTATGAGAAGTATAGATTCAAATTCAGTATTTGTTGTCATGTAAAAATTAACTACAGTTGGATTAGTGTATTCATGTTCGTTTAAGTCTTTCTGTAATACAATATTTCTAAGATTACAGTGTGTATTTTTGCTTGAAATAAATATATATTTACAATATGCCACTAATGCTAAAATAAATAATTTTCAAGATAAAATAAAGTCATCGTTGGGCTAAAATTTATGATATCTGACATCTGAAGAAATCACCTTGTTCTAATTTTTTAAAGAGTTGAGAGATATTGCTTTCGTGTAGAAGTATAAAGTCAGTTTTTAGCATAAGGTCAAAATGCTTTATCAGGAAGAATAAGAGCTTTAGAACCAGACATCGCTTCATTCAAAATAAGCTGCTTGTACTGCCAAAACTTGTACATCGTGATGTTTTAAAGATGTATTGATGTAAATGTGGAGTCACGCTCCAAATAAACTACTAAGTACAGAACAATTAAGAAGATGACTTTAGTAAATTTGATCAGGTAACAGCTGTACGCCATTTAACATTATCGAAGATGTATCAACGCACTACCAACAGTAAAAATGATGCAACTGTCTAGGGAAAAATTTTGATGTTTCACATTAATAACATTTCAATCATTTTTGCCGCAAGCATGTTACGTTAGCAGCAAATAAAAAAACCCAGTTTTCTATTCAAAACTAATTCTTCCAGTCTGTTAACTTTCTTTTCATATTTCTTCATTTAATTGAAGCAACATTTAACTGAAAGGAAGAAAACGGAAATTTGGAAATCGATTCTTGGAATGATGAAGCTATTTCTTATCGTATTTGTATTAAAATTAGTGAAGTATACTTATACTGTAGAAATAGAAGAGGGAATATATTCTTATTTTTTTATTCGAAATATCAGGAAATTTGACAGAAAATAAAGAGCATTATTTACTTAAATTGATAAAATGTTCATTTGCGCATTGATTAGAAAATGACTGTAATTTTGTGGACTCGTCTTTCGTATCCTTCTTGAGTAAAGGTTAAATAATTACTCAAAAGATTAGAAAAAATCCTGATGTATCAAAAATAAACCCAAGAAGACTTCTTGAAAAGTAATCAATCAGCCGATACTTAAAATTAAATTTCTGTGGTACACATGCACATTAACCAAACCTGTCATTCTCTGTTTCAGCTATAGGTATTTTAATTGTTTCCACGTCCTAACCGTTTGCAAATTTGAGAGTTTTTAAAGTGACAGATTCTACGAAGGGGTGCACGTTTAAAGGATTTTTCTACAGATGTTTCACTCTGTGAAAACCATTTGGACAGAGAAAAAGGTATTATTACCCTTCAGACTGAATACCAATCTGTCACCACCAAATATAAATGATGTTTATGAAAAGTTTGGTCTCATTTAAGAATTCTTCATGAAGAGTATTTGAATAATTTTTTCACAATGATATCTGTTTCTAATTATAGTCAAAAACATATAAGAAGCAGGTTATTTGGTATCATAAATTATTTGAAGATTTTAATTGGAGTGATTCAAATAAATATTTAATAAAAACATAAAAAGATACTCATGCTTAGAGCCTCAACTGCTTATTTAGAATCTAAATTTTCCTGGAAGTTTTCTAGAGTGAACAATATTTAGGATTATTTTTATAGGGATCTAAATTTTACAAAAAATAGATGACAGGGTATAAATAAGAGGGAAATATCTTAATGAAAAATTCTTTTTTCATGAAAGAAAAGGAAAAGGTGACGGACTTTTCAAAATATCAGCAGATTTTGTTGATAAAAATTCAGATATGAAGATACCTTGAATATATTTCTTTATGTCTTTTATGAGACTGTTTGTAAATTTATATGACATGAAACCTTATACGTTTGAACTGAGGTTGACATATGAAGATACCGGAAAAAAATGTTTGTATTCTATGAAGTTTTCGAATAAATTTGAAAGAGACATATAAAAGGGGAAAGATAAAATGATCCATGTGCATTTCAACATTCTCTAAAATACTTTGGCTTTGAATATTTGTTTACATAGAGAAACATATCTCATTTTTTTAATATTTTTTTTTGTTTTCAATGTATAAAATGATATGGACTTTTGCTTCAGATCTGCAGTTTATGATATGGTATACTAATATTTATTTGTTTACAGTTTTCTGCACATCGAAACCATTCAAATTTTACTTTTCTCATTTTCCTCGCAGTGTTAGAAAGTTTGATTAAAAAATGGTTTTGGGGATTTTATCGAGAACAACGTGAGGATTGAATGCTCCGCTTAAGATGATGAGAAATTCTTGATAAGCATTATTCAAAGGTTTATGGGGGGGGGTGTCAAAGCTTTATTCTTATTCTCTCCAATGTTCCTATCAACCCGAAATTCCTAATTTATAGCCTAATTGGACTTACATCAATTGCCTTTACTTCAGTTAAACATCTACTGCTAAAAGGTTGCTTCTCATTCAAATGTTTAAGAGGGCCTGAAACGTAGTCACATTTTGAAGTAAGCAGTATTTATACTTATATCGGGTTAAATTTCTTAATTTACAAGTTTGACTCCCTGGCATTTAAATTTTAGTTTTCTGTCTACGACTAAAAGACTCCAAGAAAACTGTCGGTTATTCTAAATTAATGGCACATTGATATTATTTAATAAAAAAAGATTCATTTGTGGTTTATAGATTTTATTCACTCATTTATGAAAAAAATATTTGGCCTTCATTGGGATTATTACAAAGCAGATGCAGATTACTTTGCAATCTGCAGATAATCTCAATTGCAAAGCAGATTGCGATTATTGCAAAGCAAGTCTTTTCTCTATTTTACAAATTTCTTGAGAACTTACTAATTGGCATTACTAATTGAGAGAAATTGGTTAATAAACTCAAAATAAATTATATTGCACTTAGTTTTAGTAGTAAAGCGTTACCCTCTGTTGTTAGTATAGATAGGAAAGATTTTGAAGTGATGTATATCTCTAACTTTGAGCTTCACTTACTTTCTGTGAATCTATATTATTTCAGGAAGCGAAATTCAAGAATTTGGTAAGTCTACCGAAACATTATAAACACAAAAAAGTTTAAACAGGTTTTTATTGGAAATCTGAATATATTTCTTACTCTAATATCTTTTAGAAATCGGCTGAAGATAAACGAAGCTATCTATTATATATATAATAGCCGTTGTCTCTGTATAACACTTCCGGGCTGTACTCATCTTTCAATTGAAACCCTCAGTAAACAAACAGCCGGTTAGGCTTAATTTCAATTTCAGATGTGGATCAGAATTTTTTCTTACCTGAAAAATAATATCTTCTCCATCAAATGACGTTTGTTCAGCACATTTTTCTATAAAATAGTCAGAACTAAAAAAAATTGGATGCTTTTAGCTGTATATTTAACAGTTTTTAAAAATCTGTTTACTTTTTTGATGAATTCTGAAAGTAAACAAACTTGAATGTGAATGAATCAAATAGCTGAAGTATTCATATCGCGTAGTGAGCTGTAAAAAACTGAATGGTAATCTACTACTGCAATCGCATGAAAAACTAAATAAATAAAAAATAATGAAAGGGTTTGCTTTTACAAGGTGTGTATGAAATGCAATATTGTTAGATAATTCGGGATTTTTTTTTAACTTAAATTTACTTTTTCCATTATTACGTCATTATTAGTATTATGACGTCAAAATGACGGGTTGGATGGCACTCTACTACTTCAATCGCATGAAAAACTAACTAAATAAAAAATAATGAAAGGGTTTGCTTTTACAAGGAGTGGATTAAATGCAATATTGTTAGATAATTCGGGATATTTTTTAACTTTTATATACTTTTTCCATTATGACGTCATTATTAGTATTATGACGTCAAAATGACGGGTTACCTTCTAGTTAAAGGATAAGACAGGATGTGAAGATATGATTATTTCTGCTATTGAATGCACTGATAACTAGAAACCAGAATACTTTAAAATTAACTCTATAAGCAATAAAATATGGTACAAAAAATAATTTTAAAAAAGGGTTGCAAAATAAATATATATTTTTTACCAGGTAAAGTTGTATTCCTATGCTTATGAATCATTTCATGTTTTTTTAGGCTATTTGCATTTTATTTATTTTTTTTGGGGGGGGGCGTGTATGCAATTATTAACCTTAAAACAATGAATGCATGCGTGTGTTGGAGCAAGCAAGGAAGACATAGCATTGGCCTTTAACATACATTTATTTAATAATTCACAAAATTCAATTAAAGTGTAATTGCTACTAGCACAATATTCCCTTTCATATCGACATTTTACATACAAGAACTCAGAAGCAGAGGCAATCTATATGGTCAAAGTAATGATTTTTAGAGTCTATGGGGAGGCACTTACTACAGCTGAAGTATGCAGCGATGAAAGTTGGCATCGACGACAGGGACCCAAAATCATGTTATATACAGGATCATCTTGGCGGGTTACTGGCACTTCTCCTAGACTCTGAGGCAGTCGAGGCTCTCTATCATCTGAGCTCAAAGAAAAAAAAGTCTGAGATCAATCTGGACCTCCTCTCCTATTCCTTTCGTACTTGGAGGGGCTGTTGTCCGTTTGCAGGGGGCCATTCTGGCTCGCCCTTCTTTTTCATTGGGCAGTGGGCTGGTTTTCTCTCATTAGTTCCTGCCCCAATTGTTTCCTTATTATACTGCGCCTGTCCATAGTCTACGAAGTACCTCCCCACCATAATTTTCATTTACAATACAACTTTGACCCTTATCATCTGAAGGTTTTACTGTGGGCCATAAAATAACGACCATCCATCTTGCAATATTTATAGACTTTAGATCGCTATCACTGGCCTACCGACAGCAATTCTTCTATTTCCTCCTGGTATACAAGCCCCTATTTACCCTTGCCTCTGAAGCCTTTACAATAGATTCGTTCTTGGCCACACACCGTGGGGAATTACACTATTCCGCTTGTACAGGGCACACTAGATCAGGCCTGCCCAACATACGGCCAGCAGGCCATATGTGGCCCGAGAAATCTTTTAGGAAGACGCATAATACTAAAAATATAGAAAATATGGTATATTGTCATGAGATTTATAATATTATGGAAGAAATATACAATCAATGAGATAAAAATATTTATTTAATATTTTAAATAATGAGTAATTTATTTTTTGTTAGCTAAAATATTATTCACTTTCCCATCTATCCTATTTTCTTTCGGTCCGCTGCAGCTTTTCATAAAATAATATGGCCCTCATCATATTTCGAGTTGTGCTGGACGGAACTACATAATCCACCGAAGGATAAAATATATAGAAGGATAAAATATATAGAATTAAATATATAGAAGGTAAAGATATTTTCGATTGTAACTGAAAAGGAATATATTTTCATTATGCCTTAAATAAAATCATGCATTCTATGACAGTTTCTCATTCTGATTCCATTGTTACTTGTTCTAAATTATTACTTTTATATTTATTATTATTAATGTGTCACTTGATACTTGGATTTTTGATACAAATTAAAGTTCTCAAGGGGGGAAGGGAGACCACCTTTTTACTCTCCCAAATACACTGATTTTACCACCAAGCTTAATGTGTTGTCAAACAGTTAATTTGTAATTAATTTAAACCAATTTTTAGAGTGAATTGCACAAAGGCTTATCTTTTAGAAAACAAAAGAAGAATTGTTGGGAGATTATTAGAAATAATTTTATGTAAAAAATAATGTTTTATGAATAATGAATCTTAGGTACAATGCATTATTTTTTAAAACTATAACACATATATATGAAATTATTTGTATATACCGGGTGATCATACAGAAACTTTGCCGATCTATGGACCTCTAGCGGCCGTTCCGTTCAACCTATCGAGATCAGATTTCAGATATAGTTATTCAGAGGTATGAGCTCGGGATTCTGAGAACGGCAACACATTGACGCTCACGGTTACGGTTATAGGTATATAAACTGGAATTTTTCAAAGGCAACGCCCAATTTTTCCCGTCGCAAAATGCTCAGCGCATGCGAAAACCCTGAAAAGCGTTGAAACGGTACGTTATCGATACTTGACGGTATTTTACGATCGGTGCGCACGGAGGAAATTTGCATATGACAGAGGCTAGGGACCAATCACAGAAAGCCGTTCGCCAGATATTCAGCGTAGAAAACAGATAAAAAGCTCTCTGATCGTGTTTTTGTTAGCTATTCGCAGAGCTGTTTTTTTGTGCGTGCATAACGAGTCCGTTTTTTGTGAAACAAGTACCGTTCTAACGCTTTTTAGGGTTTTTGCATGCGCTGAGCATTTTGCGACGAGAAAAAGTGGGCGTTGCCTTTTGGAAATTTCGAGTCTCTATACCTATAACCGTAACCGTGAGTGTCACTGTGTTGCAGTTTTCAGAATCCAGAGCTCATACATCTGAGTAACTATATCTGAAATCTCATCTCGATAGGTTGAACGGAACGGCCGCTAGAGGTCCATATATCGTTTATGTAGGCCGTTCGCAGAGCTGTTTTTTGTGCGTGCATAACGCGTCCGTTTTATGTGATACACGTACGGTTCCGACGCTCTTTAGGGTTTTCGCATACGCTGAGCATTTTCCGATGGGAAAAAGTGGGTGTTGAGATTTGAAAATTTAGAGTTTCTGTACCTATAACCGTAACCGTGAGAGCCACTTGGTTGCCGTTCACAGAATTTCGAGCTCATACCTCTGAATAACTATGTCTGAAATCTCATCTTGATCGGTTCAACGGAACAGCCGCTAGCGGTCCATATATCGGCAAAGTTTCTTTATGACCACCCGGTATTCTATCCATAGGTTACACTTTAATCTACACCTCAAATAATTACCATATTTCCCATAAAAATATTCTCTCAGGCAAATGTATTGTAATGTACAAGAAATATAAAATTAAAAAAAATTGCTGTAAAAAAATTAGTAATACGCACTTACCTAATTTTAGGTAGCAATTGTATAAACATACTAAATATACATGTATGCAAAATTTTAGCAATTTCGGACCATTAGTTTTGAAGAAATAGTGCCCACAAGTTTGAAAATAACAATTTTTAGAAAAAGCCATTTGAAGTTTCTATAAATTACTTTGCAATTAGCTTTATACATTTGGTCCTAAAATCGGTTCAAATTGTAGTATCGACTTAATTTTTCAAAAATATTCCTTACATTCTATTCTTTAAAATTAAATCTTAATAAATAATTGAGGTTTTTTGAAGGTTTTAAGGTGATCTCCCCTCTTTACAGACTACCTAATGTTTTTTAATTTAAATTTTAATGATGTTTTTTAATTTAAATTTTAATGTTTTTAATTTAAATTTTTTTTTCATAGTCCCCATTTTTACTATTGATAAAGACACTTCGGGTTTGGAACTGGCCGGTGTTCAGTTCGTATCCTGACGAACTACATTAATTGCCTTCTTGTCTAGACCGGATATGGTTACGATAAATCCGAAGTCCTACCATGAGGTCAGAGAGTTTGTGGGAGAAGGTGCGATCTCGCCAGATGTCAGCCCTGATGTTTGGTCAAAATTGAGGTGACAATTGGCTAAATTGGACACCGACTCTTTTGGTGTCATCGTAAACTGGAGCCACACTCCAAAACCTGCAAGCCCTTATGAACCTGGTCTGGAATATTTTCGGGTAAGTGGCATTAGTAACAGCAGCAACAACTATTGATAAAGAGATAATGCAAGATTAAACTTGAAAAGTAATGACAACTTATTTATTTTTAAAGCGGAATGCGTAACATTGATTTTAATTGCGTCGTGGTGATGAACTAACAAATTCATTTTGTATTCTATTTTTTAATAATCCACAGTTTCAATCTAAGTCAAAGAAAACAAACTAAGTAAACTTTTTTTCAAAAACGATTTATATGTCTTGTAGTATGATTGGCAATATTTTAGGTTCTTAAGTTCATTCGCATATTTTTTTCTTTTAATATTTTAATGCAAAAAAACTTTTGTTATTAATGGAAGTTCTGTTAAAGAAATTTATCTACTCGAAGAATATCGAATGAACTCGTACTCTCTAGGGAAATCTTTAAGTTTTGAGTTAATTCATGAGAAACATGTGATTCAAACATAAAGATATATCTTTAAAAATCTCCTTTTGGTAAAAATTTAAACTTTGCATTCGGGAATAAAGCCTTATACTTCCCGTTTCTGCTTGAATTTTCTGTAATCTTACTTGAGAGTTAAGGCTGCTATGTATTAACCCCATTGGATTTGCTCACCTCTATGTTAACCTATGGAGAAAATCTGTCCACGGATTGCCGACCTGGATTCAAAGATTTAAAAAAAAATTGTACTCCGTCATTGAGAAAAAAATTTTACGTTTGTGTAAATTTTTCGTTTTTTTAAAATGCAATTAATATTTTAAAATTTAAATTATTCGGGGGAAAATCTTGTATAGTGTGTTTTAAAAACTCATAAATTCCTTCGGTGGACGAAATTTATAAAATGAATCCTGTAGCACTTTGCAGAAAAGTTCAGTCTATCTGACAATGCCAATTTTATTTGATTACCAGCCTTTATGTACCTGTAAGTAGTTGACAAAAATATATTTTAAATAAAAAATTTGGGGGCAGCGCTTAACCCCCCTATATAGAGAGAGCCATTACAATCCCTCAAAATGTCAATCCTAAGGGGGGTGGAATTCTCGAACTGCCAACTGGACTCCTCCCACCACAAGAGTCTGCAAAAAGAGGAAAAGGAAAATAAGATTTTTTTCTTAGTACATAGCAGCCTTAAGGAATATTATATTATTACTTGACTGCGATTGAGAGTTATGATCAAATGCTCTCGACACCCACCTGATTATCCATGTGTAGTATATCCGTTTTGTGAATTATCCACGCATCATGACCATAAAAAAGGTTACATATAAAACACTAAAATATCAGAAACAACATTTTTCTTTGCTCTCCGATCCCTTTAAGGTGATGTTCAAGAGAAGCGGTATGATTACCTATGGGATAATATTTTGCATGTGGAATTCGCATCCAAAGTACATTTCCCTGATTTTTTATTTTATTTCATAGTTATCAGATGACTATATAAAAATATTCTGTTGTGCAAAGACTCCTAAACAAATTCTTACTGACAACAGAGTTCAGGACTTAGTAAGGTAGGTAGAGGATGACATCTCGTCTTATGATGGCTTACCTGGGGTACTTAAAGCTTTATTTATGGTGGCAGCAGATCATATTTTGCATACGGATTGCGTCATTCATCTGCCTTCATCTTGGCTGGATATTATTTAATGTATATTTCTAACTGCGAGTTAACTGTACTTTTTTCATCCTTGTATACTAATTCAGCCGTTGTACTCTTGTCATATAAGGAGTGATCTTTATCGATTGGTTACTTCCGATATTTCCTATATTGTCTGTAGAAATTTACCATGTCTTCATATCATGAGAATGTTATGTTAAGTGTATTAACCCCTAATAGGTGTTTGTGATTTTAAAGGAGTCAAGGACACAAAATTCTTGGCATTTTTGAAAAAAATATTATTGCATTAAAATTTTTGTGTTCTTTTTCGCTTAAAATGACTTTTAAATCATGTTTATATCTTAACTAGAACAGGATATATTAATTATTTTTTTGCAACATTCTAATACCAGCCAACCTTTGTGCCAAACCTGTAAATGCATTTTTCTCTATGGTGGATTTTTTTCACCATTTCTCGTATTTAAATTGTTATAAGTCAAGAACTGTTGAAGATAAATAATTCAAACTTAGAACATGTGTTTTTCAATTATTGTACTGTAATTTTGATTCGGCAAATTTGAAAAAATATTTACTTTTAAAAATATGATTTTTTAAAAATAAGTGACATAATTTTTGTTAAAAAAATTTTATGTAAATGTTTTTAATTTTTAAAAAATTAATATTTTAAAATCGCTGAATCAGAGTTAAGAATTATATATTTCTGTTTCATTAAATGAAAAAATTTTGAAATTCGACAAGTAATATTTCGAGTTATAACGATTTTAAATTACTCCACTTTTTAAAAAATTTAAAATGAAAAAAAAATTAAAAAACTTTATGAGAAGTTTTAAGATGTGATTTTGTTTACAAATTATATGGTTAACCATCGCAAAAAAAAATCAAAATTTTAACTCAATAAATGAAAAAATTTTTTATGTGTTCCTGACCCCCTTAATAAAAATAAAATATGAACCTAATATTGAAAATTCATTCTATAAAACATTCTTATTCATGATAGATATCTGGATTATTGTGACGTATACGACAGAATTCATAAGAATCGCAACATACTTCGAAAACTAATAATAAAGTCTTTTCTTCAAGTTTTATAATTATTTGAATCAAACTACATCTAGAATAGTTTAAGCAATTGAAAACTATAGTGGTATTGCGGTATAGTTTTTTTTGTTGTTGTTCATCTATGTACAAACCGGGCTTTAATGAACCCGGTGAGTTCGAGTTACATACAAATTTAATTTTTATCTTTACTAGAAATAATACTTTTCTTCATTTCTCTTTACAGAAAGCATTTTATTATAAATGTGTTTCTAAACTTTTGTTCCCTCATAAGACACCAATAACTTCTATTTCCCATTTAAGAAGAAATATTTCATCTTCGATGTTTAGATTACAGTCCATGTCAAATTTGATTTTGAAATTGAATACTTATTTTTTTTAATTATTTCAGGGAAGTTTTATGTTGACAAAGTCACACATTCCAAGAAAAATGGTTCGAGACATTTGTCTTAGTAGAAATATAAAGGATTTTGTAATGTTATTTTATGAAGAAATTTTCAACGACCTTTTAAAATGATTAGATATTGGTGCTTGATTATTTCTTACATCGCTAGAAAAAAAAAATTACAGATTCTAGTGGATGACGTATACCTTACACTACATACCCCCTCTCCACCATGTCTTGCTGTTGCAACCCTGTTCTGTTTTTGAAATTATCTTTTGTGTCTTTTCTGTATTTTTTTTAACATCAAAACAAAGTACATAATTTTTTTAAAAGAAATTTTGTTTTTGTTTAGTCAGTAAATATAACTTTATTCCAGTGTCCCGGATTATTATCTTTTAAGGTCCATTAATTAAGTTTTCTGGTTCTCCTCAAACACAGAATATTTTCATTGTTCTCCGACCACACACTATTCAGCTTATTAAATTACCCTTCAAACAATCGCTTGATTAACAGATACTTTACATAATTCCCACAGTTCAGCTACAAGAAAAGGAACACTTAGATTCTTAATAAATTATGACGATGTGTTATTTTCCAGGCCTTTTTTTATTTTCAGTTTAAGGCAGTCGTAAATCATGTTATTGCATTATAGAAACTGGTGATAAGCTTCTGCTAACAAGAAGCAGTTTTGACTTTCAGAATTTCTTTTTCTCAAATCAAAATGAAGAACAGAATACTAATTTCGAACTTCACTCCCCTTCTTGAATAAATGACAACAGAATTTTGTCATTTATTTAGAAATATGAAAGAAAATTCATATGAATTCATCAAAAAGTTCAAATAAGCTTATAAAAATTATATGGAACCCCTAATGATAGTAGTTACTTATGTAAAATGTTTTAGCGTTTTTAGCAAGGAATTAAAACTAAGCCTATAAATGCTTTATTTTTTTAATGCTGACCCTTAGTTTTTATCCAAAGTAATAAAGAATAACGTTTATATTTCTATGATGCCCCTTATAAAGGGCTTAAGTCAAAAACAGTGATTTTTAGATACTTGTTAGTATTGATAAAAAATGACTGGTATAAAAGGCTAAGGTCTATAAATTTTGTATACAATATTACATTTCTTGTTTCATAATTAAATTTTCCTTCCAGTCAAAAGATTTTTTTTAATACTATCAACTATCTAAAAGTCACTGCTTTTGACTTAAGCCCTTTATACAGGGCATCATAGATTTATTGCTGACGAATTTGCTAACAGTTTCATTATCTATGGACATTTTTATAAAATTACGTATCCTGGTTCGGCAGGAATTATTGATTTTAAAAATTATATTTTGTGGCAAAATTACTCGCAGAAAAATAAAACACATAATTTTAAGAAATAAATTTTTCATGTATTTTTTTTTATTTTTGAAGCCTTCTAGATAACTCCTAGTTTCTGACCACTTTTGTGAGACACAGCGGGTAGTAAACAATTCATTTTTACGAATATTGCAATCAGTGATTAACATATGGATTGCTCAGAGTTAAAGGGAACTAAGTTCACATTTTGGTTAGTTCGCACTAGCACTGCCTTGATACAGTAACCCCCCCTCCCTACAGTGCAATAGGGAATCAAGTTCATAGTATAAATTTTGGTCCGAAGTCAATGGTTGCTCAATACAGTTGTTCCACTTAGAGATCTGTTTTCTGTGGACGGATTCTCATGGAGTTAGTTCACGTGATCCATATAACGAATATCGAATCTACTATATCCATATATCAAAATACTTACATTTTGTGACATGTATAACACAATTTTAAAGTGCTGAAAAAAATTTTTTACAACTGTTATTTAATATGATGATGTAATTCCCAGTTGATTCTTTCTCCACCCTTCTGTATCACATTTTCACACACACACACACACACACACACGCACACACACATATATATATATATATATATATATATATATATATATATATAATGTTTCAAAAAATCGCAAGTTATATTAAAATTTTTCCATCTATGGTATAATCTTTATAAGGAAGCTGTCTAAAGTCTTGTAGAGCTTGTAGTATGTATATAAAAAAACTAGTTGAATACCCGTCCTTCTCTACGGACTACATTCAAATTAAATTCAAAGGCCAATCAATGTATGCAACTAATTCCAATATATATATATATATATATATATATATATATATATATATATATATATATATATATATATATATATATATATATATATATATATATATATATATATATACATATATATATATATATATATATATATATATACATAACTGATATTTTTATATACAAAATAATGTAGAAGAAAATATTCAAATTAAATTCAACGGTCAATGTATGTAATTAATTTGTATGTTTAATATCCATAAAACATACTAACTTGAATTAAATTCTTAAAAGAAAACTCTTCCATTTCAATTAGTCGAGTGGTTAAATTTTATCTTTTACTGAAAAATTAATTTAAAGTATCATAAAAAGAAAAGACACCACGTGATCAGCATATAATAAATTAAATTCTAAAAATTAATCTTTAAAAATTCACCAAAAATCAGAAAATGGCGGTAAAGATTCGAAAAATATTCCATTTTAAAGGAATTTTTATGATCTTTCTCGTGATATAAAAGTTTTATAACCCTTAAATTATTATTTTAAATGCAAACTTAACGAGAGTTACAAAAACAGCTTAATTTAATTTAAAAAAATCTAAGAATTTTTCAAAAACCTTTCTTAGTGCACACCTACACTACAGTATAAGAATAATCGCCATGCAAAGTTTCAGCCCGTTAGGTCCAGCGGTTTGGTCTGTGCGTTATCTGCCAGTCAGTTACGGGACTGTTTTATATATATAGATTACAGTAAAGGCCCAAAATATTTTCCTGGAAGAACAAACTTCTGATAAAGTGTTCAAAAAATGCAGCTAAATTCTGTCGTATCACAAACTCGATTGCCAGAAAATGTTTTTTGAAACTGAATTATTTTATAGCACTTCTTCTAGCTGAAGTGAATCAAACAAAAAAAAAATTCTTTACTTCATCAGGAACAAGGAGTCGTATATGGAAAACAAATAACATCCGAAATGGAACAAAACGCGTACAGATGTACTTTTTTCTACCATTTCAAAGTCCGAGATTACTCTGGAAAAATCCAAATATCTTGCGGCGCAGAAAAGTATCGGATCGTGCGCGACATAGAAAAATGCTATTCCGATTCGCGGAAATTTCATCAAAAATCCCATCAACCGAAAGAAAATACTAAACATGGAGAGATATGTGTGGCTGGATCTCGGATGACATCTGTATCTCACTGTCGAACATATATCTTTAGACAGACATTGTCGGGGATATTTGAATTTAATATTTGTATTGGGCTTTATCGCGAATGGAAATATTTCTGGCGTCTGTCTATTCATATGGGAATAAGACACCGCGTAGGGAAGGCTCAGGACCGTGAAACGTATATTTAAAGATAGTCGACGAATTTTAATTTTGGGAAAGGAATTCTGGAGTTACAAACGTGGCATTGATTTGCAAGATTTTGTTAACATTTTATTTGGTTTGGAAGCAGTGAGGAAAGCGGTGCTAATGTATTTTATAATACTAACTCCAAAATTCATAGACATTATAGAAATATTTTTTTTTGGTTTCCATGATACGAAGCATTTAAGGAATTCTAAATGGCATTACGAATAGCAAAATGATAATTTTTGTGGATTTTCCCATTGAAAATGGTGAACATAATAAGCTAGAGAAGATGAATATGATTTAACGTAGGATTGCGCTCCTCCATAATGGTCCTGAGGAAAGGAAAATTTCAGGCGCTAAAACCATCCGTCTATCCGTCCTCGCGAGTTATAATTTCGGCAGCGTGCCAAACCCAGTCTATCGCTTGGATAAGCAGTAAACAGTTAAACAGAAAATTATCTAGATGAGTCAAAATTTTGACATACATATATGTATATATACACATACGTACATATATATAGATACATATATACATAACACATACATACATATGTACATACAAAAGAGATAAGCAACGATAAGTAATCCTACGTTAATATCCCGCGGTAGTTTCGTTAGAAGAGACTACATGAATTTTTTGATTGTTTTTGTCGCATTGTTAGAGACAATGATCGGCCTTAGTAAAGAATAAATGCATTTTAAACACCTTCGGCTACACAACGTCCATGCAAGTCCCATAGTGGACGGGAGTTTACTTTGATATCAGTGGAGTGTAAGCAATCCATATTTACACATCGAAGTAAACTGTGATTTCCGCATTTCAAATCAGAATATTTGTTCTATTTTTGTTAATCTATTCAACAACATTTATCATGTTACTTTCATGTGTTTGATCAATATGATGACAAAAGTATATGAAATTAAACGTAACGTAATCTTCGCTTTTGATTGCGAATTATCATTGTACAGATAAAAGATAGATTTGAAACAAATAAATTGTTCTACAATTTGTCGACATCAATCGCAACCAAATTATGATAGTTAACTTTTTATAGAGGAATAATGATTGTATGTTTTATTATTGCTTTAATATTACCTCATTTCTTTTACTTTCACCTGCACAGATCATTTAAAACTGTAAACAATTTTTAAGATATACAGGGACATTTTTGGGTTTGCGTTATTTGGTTTTTGAGTACGCATAAGCACAAATAACGAAGTGCTGTTTTTTGAAGCAACAAAAGATAACATCACCATTTTTTATGCAACAGAACAATAACAAAAAATATTTCTTTTTTAAGTGATTGCTTTTCACGAAATTACGAAAGATAGAGAAATAGACGAATGGATTATATATTTAACTTTTGATATGTTTAGTTTCTTATTTCAAAAATATTTTTCCATAGTTTTACATACATTGTATATAGAAATATACACAGGATTCCGACCTATATCCGTTACATCCCCCTTAACTTCTAAACGATGACAGCTTAGTCCATAAAGTTGGTGTCTAGGTATAGTAAAAAGGCTATGCGCTACTCGATGAGATAACTTACAACTCCATCTATCGGCAAACTTTGGAATTAGCTTTTTTATCTCAAAAACGGTACGAGATACGGGAAAAAAAGTCGATTACTAAGTTGTTCAGCATTATCGATTTAGTAAAAAAAGATACCTCGCACACATTAATACTCAAAACAGAATGTAAAAAACTGAACATCTGTTTGGTCGGGATTTTCAACAGTATGGCGTCGTGAAACGCGAGCGAAGCTCGAAAAGACCACGAAAAAGCTTGAAAGTGTATGGTGGCTAATGGAGAGTATTTGCAGCAACATAAATAAATGATCCTGAATATAGTTAAGTGTCTCCGTTTCTTTCTTCCACTCTTTATGAATGACAATTTTCGAATGTTCATTTTTTACATTCTATTTTAAGTATTAATGTGCTCAAGGTGTCTTTTCTTACTAAATCGATGATACTGAACAACTTTGTAATTGATTTTTTCCCCGTATCTCGTATCTTTTTTTGAGATGAAAACGCTAATTAAAAATTTTGCCGATAGATGGCGTTGAAAGTTGCCTAATCGAGTAGTGCATAGCCTTTTTACTATACCTTGACACCAACTTTATGGCCAAAGCTGTTACCGTTTAGAAGTTAAGGGGGGGGGTGTAACGGGTATAGGTGGGAACCCTGTATATATTTCATCTCACCTAAGTTGCTTTAAGATTACTGAAATCTTTAAAATAGCCTGAAGTATACAGTCGTTACAAACAAAGAAATAATTCTTATACCTATCTTACTCAGCATTTATGCTTTATATCTAAGAGTAAGTTAAATAAAGACTTCACAAAAGTTGATCTCATCATCTCAGACAAGTACCTGAAAGTATATTTTAAGATAATGTGAATACTAATGTTCTGCTTGTTTGGAGAGTATTTACCCCTTTTTTGATTCCTCCTACAATCAGTTATTACAAACCTTCACATTAATATCCTTTTGTTAAATACCCGAAATAATCAGTTAATATTATCTTCACACTAGTATTACCTTTTTTTAATCCTTTATGTAATCAGTTTGTATTAACCGTCACATTAGTAATCTCGTATTTTTAATACCTCATAGAATCAGTAAATACCTCAAGATCTTAACGGCTTGTGAAAGATTTTCCAACATTTTTTTTCCGATTTTCTTTTCTTGAAAAAAAAATGTTTTTGAGAGTGCCGTTTAAAGAATTTATTGCTCAATAAATAGATTTTGTTAAATTCGGCAGATACTTATTCTGAAGACATTCTTGCGCATACATCACATGGCTTTTTAGCTACTTTAGTATCGGAGCACCGAGGGGATAATTCAACGTTACACCATACAAGAGGACAATGTTGAAATATTTATTGTTAAAGAAATATATCTATGGTGCCCGGTATAGAGGACAAAAGTTTAAAAAAAAGTGACTTTTAGATATTTGTTTGTATTGATTAAAGAAAAATATTTTGATTTGTATAAAAGGCTTAAGTCTATCAATTTTGCATACAAAAGTACATATCTTTGTGCAAAAGACACAAGTCGAAATTATTGTTCTGCGATTGGTATAAAAGCCAATAACTTGGTATATTTAAATCACTGTTTTTGACTTAAGCCCTTTACACCGGGCACCATAGATATATCGTCGGCGTTTCTTTTGAAGAGAGGTTTATTTATGTCTTTCGTTAAGAAAATGCCTGGGCCTGGATTCGAATCCAGACTAACTAGGTTAAACATTCGTGTGGGAAGCATGAGTACGTAATATAGTAAGAAATATGCTATTTAATCAAAACTAATAGATTTTATAATTATATTATACAGAAAGATGTAATTTAAGAACAAGAAAAGAATGCTTGCAGTAAAATTAAATTCGTATTATTTGTCATTAGTCTGATTATAAAATCTCAGGCGCTATTTAAAAAAATTCTCAGTATTAAAATTAAAGAATTAAGGCTTATTGCTTTACAACATTTTACGTGAAAACTATTTGTATGTATTTATATAAATAAACATGCAAATAGAGGACTAATGCAAAAAAACCTTTTTATACTAAAATGACTATAAAAAAGGAAATCATTATCTTCATTTCTATTGAAGTTATTTATATTAATAAACATACAAATAGAGGACTAATGAAAAAACCTTTTTATATTATAAGGACTATAAAAAGTGAAATAATTCTCTTCATTCCTATTGCAGTTATTTATATAAATAAACATACAAATAGAGCAATGATGAAAAAAACCTTTTTATATTAAAATGATTATAAAATGTGAAATCATTCTCTTAATTTCTATTGCAGTTATTTATACAAATAAACATACAAATAGAGGACTGATGAAAAAACCTTTTTATATTAAAATGACTATAAAAGTGAAATCCCCCTTTTCCTTTCTATTGCAGTTATAAGGAGAAGTATAATTTTGATATTGTTAAAGGAATATATAGATTTGACGCTTCTTTTGAAGACTCGTTATTGATTTATTTCTGTCTTTCAAGTGAAACGTTAAGGAAATCTAAATACTTCTTGCCATGAAACATACAAGAACTGTTTGGAAGAAAAGACGTTTGAAATTTAAAATGTTTTTCACGGAATTGAATCTTCCTACGGCTAAACTAAAAATAAAACTTTCTTTCTTTTTTCTTTCTATCGCATTTTCTGCAGAATTAAATTTAGCTTTCTGGGTAAGTAAGATCGGGAATACATTACTTGTTGTGGTAAACAAAAATATGATACGCTCGATAAAAGTGGTTTCCCATTTATCAAACTGCTTATCGAACTACCAGAGGGAAAATTCAATAGAAAAAAACAATAACAAAATATTTCACTGATAAAGGAATAGTAAGGAAAAACATCACTAGCTGAACAGCATCAGATGATTTGTATTTGCATTTCATTTATAAAAGTATCTATTTTTTTCTTATTTTGTTGAATACGAAATGCATGTTTTAAAAATGGGATAACTTAGAAATTTGATAAGTTACAGCAACTTAAAATTAACTAAACACGTATTTTTAATAAAATATTAGTTTTTATGCCACTTTTTGCTAATAGAAAAATCTTGGTGCTTTTTTCGAAAAATTTCCATGCGGAATTGTATGTTCCAAAATCTGGTAAATTAAACTCATTAATATTGAATTTCAAAGAATGTGGTAGGTAACACATTAAGTATTTGCAATTCAATAAAAATTGATTTTCATCTTCTCTAGATATTCATTTCCATGACGTTCAAGTGTTCAAATCTCATGCAATAATCATAACGTAAGAATATTGGGTCTAAGTTCAATTGTTATCCATTTAAGTTCACAGTAATGTTCTAATTTCTCAACTGTTTACATCATACACTGGTATATGGCCAGGTTAGTTCTTTTAATGCCAGCACAAGTGACACTTGACTGCCAAAATCATTGTATGAAATTAATCAGGGAGTTCTTTAGTGAACTTCAATGGATAACGTTATCAATATTCTTCCATATACGTCTTTGATATTCTTACATTATGATTATTTCATAATTTTTGAACACTTGTACGTCATGGAGATGACAATCTAGATTTGAAAAAAAACAATTTTTATTGAATTACAAAATTCTGTGTAGGAATTATAACTATTTCTATGACTATTACTGATTTGAAAAAAAAGTAATAGTGTATTGAAAACCAATCATTCGGGAAAAAAGGGAATATACACGTGTAGAAGTCATTTGAAGATACGGTCACATAATCTTCGTTTTCATCAATGGAACGGCTGAATATTAAAATCGTTTTCGATGAAGTAAAATTAATAACATTCGCCTTCAAGATCACACAATTAAAGTACGTGCTCTAAATCTATAAAAAAAATTTCATAGAAATAACTGTCTTGTTGAACATTCTGGTTATATCCATTAGTAGTATAAAGACTAAAAGATAACAAATTTTATGTAAATAATAAAGTATTTACCTCATGTTACTGTAAATACTTGAAAAATACGATGGAACATCTGCCATGCCACCTTTTTTTCCTTTTCACTTTACACTTTTCTATAATTATTGATTTACATCAATTTCTAATAGAACTTTTCTTTATAATGTAGATCAGGGGATGTTAACTGGAGTCAGTAGATTGATCAGCCATGCGCGAAGAAAGAAGAACTCCGTTGCGTGTAGCATAATTAATAAACACTGTTATATCTCTTTGACGACTGTTGCTATTGTACATGGAAGTTGAACGTCGCCATTGAAGAGTTTTGTCCATTTGAAGCCAGTGAATGGAATAGAATTTAACGGAGGATCAGTTTAGAGAATAGTGTGATTCTTTTTTTTTCTGAGAATCGACAGATGAAGAACAGCAAACGGAATAAGGTGAAATGTGTTGAAAGTGTTTTACAGTGAAATACATGAATTTGGTTTTCTCTTTAAAAATGAATGCAAATTTAATGTAATGATGTAAATGTTACTTCAAAGGGAACCTATTTCAATTAAGGTGTCATATGTTTTTAAAGGAGTCTCAAACTTTTAGGTTTACTGAGCAGATAAATTATTTGATACCTGAATGCAATGCATATATAAAAGTTTTATTAATTAACTGACAAAAAAGCTAAAAGGTTTTCCAGATTTCGTATAATGAATGTCCGAAATCGTAGATAATGACCTATGAATTTTCAACATTATTCGACCCTGAAAAAAACATTGTGTGAAAGACCTGAAAAATGCCATTGAAATCAAACTGAATAAATTAACTATTCTAAAGACTCAAACGTCTCATTTAAAAAATACTGGAAGCTACTAATGTCAAAATATTTAACCGAAGATATTTGTTTTAAAGTTTTCCGCATGCTCATAAATTTACTGTACTAGCCTGTTAAACTTGAATTAATGCGTTCCAGTAAATAGGATGCTTGTTAAAGAATTTACCAAAAACTATTTAACTTCAGTGAAGTTCAGAGTTAAGAAAATTTTACCTAAGTATAGAAAGATGTGAAGACCTAAATTCTAGACGTTAGTGAAACTAAGGATTGACTTTAGCTTATTTTGCAGATTAAGGGGTACAATAGACTGGTTATTAATTATTATATAATCCATGTACTAACTCACGATTTATTTTACTCGGTGGTCATAAAAAAACTTTGCCGATATATGGACCTCTACCGGCTGTTCCGTTCAACCGATGAGATTTCAGATGTAGTTATTCAGAGGTATAAGCATGGGATTCTGAGAACGGAAAGAAAGTGGCGCTCACGGTTACGGATATAGGTACAGAAACTCGAAATTTTCGAATGGCAACGCCCACTTTTTCTCGTCTCAAAATGCTCAGCGCATGCAAAAACCCTTCAGAGCGTTGGAATGGTACGTGTATCACGAAAAACGTACGCGTTATGCACGCACAAAAAACAGCTCTGCTAACGGCCAACAAAAACATGATAATGGCACCTATGTGGAAAATATGTAATCCAAATAAAAGTTTTGTTTTTTACGATCTGTGTTGTCATCAGTGATTGGTGTCTTGCCTCTGTCACATGCAAATTTCCTCCGTGCGCCCCTATCGTGTTTTTGTAGGCCGTTAGAACAGCTGTATTTTGCGAGTGCATAGCGCGTCTGTTTTTTTGTGATACACGAACTTATCCAACGCTATTAAGGGTTTTCGCATGTGCTGAGTATTTTGCGATGGGAAAAAGTGGACGTTGCCATTCGAAAATTTCGAGTTTCCGTACATATAACTGTATGAGCGCCACTTTGTTGCCGTTCACAAAATCCTGAGCTTATACCTCTGAATAACTTTATCTAAAATCTCACCTCGATCGGTTGAAAGGAACCGCCGCTAGAGGTCCATATATCGGCAAAGTTTTTCTTATGACCACCCTGTACTCCTATTGCATACATTGCTAGAAAGGGCGCATTTAAAATAAATTCAGTTTGTCATAACAAAGGGTATTGTTCTAATTTATTATTTATAACGTTATAAAAAAATGCTTCTCAGATGTTGATTTATGACTGATATTTTCATAAGAAAATTTAACAGAGGTTTGAACATTCCTTGAAATTTCTGACTAAAATGATGACAAATTTAGTAAACAATTAAGAAAAAGGGA
The DNA here is from genome assembly GCA_907164885.2 of Dolomedes plantarius. NCBI lineage: Eukaryota > Metazoa > Arthropoda > Arachnida > Araneae > Dolomedidae > Dolomedes > Dolomedes plantarius. The sequence continues at coordinate 172,527,349 of OU015493.1, forward strand.
AGATTTTTTTATGACTACCGGAGAAATGTGTTTCTCCTATAATGAATAGCACTATTTTTTTAATTTATAAATTCAACATATATTTTACTTGCTACCACTTTCCTGCAATAATGCAGCATGCACACAACCATTAATATTGCAACGTGATTGAGTAAAAAATACTACTTGCTTAAAATGCATATGTTTTGATGATACACGATGCATCATTATCTTTTATTCATGGTTGAGCAGCTCATTCCATTAAATTTTGTGGCGTAAAAAGATAAATATTCAACAAATTCATTTCACGCTCCAGAACATTAACGAAAAGAACTCGCTCTTTTGTAGTTTTAAGTTTATTAACTTACGAATAAATCTTAACTGAGCGCCAAGAATTAGTAAGCTAGCTGAATTTATAGACGTTTAATTAAGCTGAAGAAGTACTTAAAGAATTTCCCCCTAAAAAAAATCCTTCATTGCTTTGAGAATTATGATATTACCTTGAGTACAATTTTTTTCGCCATGGTGTCATGGAGATTCAGTTGAGAGAGAGCATAAAATAATATGTTTAAATGACTTTGTTTACTCATATGTACTCTGGTGTAAATAACATACATCTACTTACGTCATAATTATTCTGCAGCATACGTTATTTATATGTTTTAAAAAAACAAAAATGCACTTAGAAATATAATAATTTAAAGCTGTAGAGTAACTTATAGACCAGGTACACGAATTTAATATCTAATTAACGAATTATAAATGTAAGGGAAATCTAGCAGTTTTTGTAATATAAAATCCATATAAGCAGAGTTATAATAGCATCTGCTAAACTTCATAAAATCTGCTGTACTAACAAATTACCAAAACAGAGTTTTATGTTGACATAATTATTCTCCTGTCACTAGAGAACAGAAGCCGATGTTTAAATATTTTATAGTTAGTAGAGAACATGTCTAGTAAAACCTACATTGTAAGATCGGCAAGTTTCGTTTCGGTGGATTTGCTTTCGATCCTGTGTGCTTGTGAATTATTTTAAGAGCAAACAAACAACTTCACTCATTAAAATTGTTTCTCAAGGCATCTTCGTAGAAGTTCAATTTAGGCAATTAAGGTAGAAGGAAATAGTTAAATATGTACTTGAATATAGCACAGACGCTCTTGCAAAAACATTCATAATGTATGTATGAAATCATTATCACCAAAACTAAAATGTTGTAGTAACGAAAAATGTTGTAAGAATATTGCTGCCACTCAACTTAGGTTTAACACTTACTGTTTGCTTCTCGTTAATAACTGAATTACATTTATATTTTGAGTTTTGCGAATCTGGCAATGATGATAAGATTTTGTGTTTTATGTTCTTTTCTTTTTCTTTTTTTTGGTTTTCGTTCATAAGTTTTAAGTTTAAGTTATAAGTTTAAGTTTTAAGATAAAGGCTACGATATGTAATATTAAGTTTAAGAAATTTATATGATTTTCATCTTGTTTGATGTACGAATATATATTATAAAATAGTAAGTTGACACCAATCTCGATTCAGAACAAATATCTTTTATTTGAAATCATCATCAATCACTAGCAGCCAAAGATGAAAGAATTGTTACTCTAGGTTTCATTGTAAAAGCACTGAATAATTCAATTAATTGCAAAACAAGAGACAGTAACACTTCTTAGTATAAAGTTGAAAACAAATTTAAATCCATACTACAGAGACCTATAATTATCACTGATTCGGAATCTTTACTTTAACAGAAATTGGCACGAAGGTGATTCATAGTAAAAGAACGTAGCATAGATGTTTTCCTGTTTAATAGCTGTTCCACGTGCTGCGAGAAACCTTTAAAAGCATAAAACGTGACAGTCATATTTTATCGCGACGTTAGAAGTAAGGGATTTAGTTTTGAAATAATAAAAATCTTTTTAAATCTTTACATAGCCATGCCATAAACTTATCCCCTGTTCATCGAGGTGTAAATCGTGGTGATTGGAATTCCCCATAATACAACCTTGATGTTATATTATAATTATGAAAAACGTAATTATACTTTGAACGTTAATGTTGATTAAATTAAGAGTAAAATTTTAGTTGTCTGCAGAATTGAATTTTATATCAAGTTCATTATTTAGAACTTCAGATTGCAGACTACAATTAACCCTAAATTAGGAAACTAATCGCTCATTTTTCATAAGCATTTATATATATGACATTTAACAAGTATTTAAATACTGACCAAAGGGAATTTTATATTAGTTACCAGGAACAGCGTTGAATAATTTTCATTAACTTTCAGAGTACAGACTTTTATTATTAGTTAACTTTTGGATTATAAGTTGTAATTTTCTCATATTCAGATAATAGTAATTTAGTACATCAAAATTGTATTGACACATGGGGAGACACACGATAAATTGACATACGACATATGATAAATACATGTGGGATTTATATGAGATGATTTGAAAACAAACATAAATTTACATCACAAATCTTGTTGAAAGGGCACTTACGAGAACAAGGGAAAACAGCTTTTCTTGGAATCAATATATTAACTATTAGCGCAAAATAAATTATGAGGGCTTCCATAGTTAAAATATACAAATGTAGCTCAAATTCTAATAGTCAAGATCTCAAAATTTCTTTACATAGAATTTCCATTATGACCAACAGCAAGTAACATGGTAAGTAATTTGCTTATAGTATTTCACTATCAATGAAAATTAAAACGTTTAAAAAAATTGAATGGAATCAATGCAAAAAAAAATCACTCAATAAAAAAATAAAACTAACAGGAATAAAACCTACTAATTTACTCTATGAAAAATGCTATAATTTAAAAACACGAATTAACATGAAAACACTATTGAAAGTGCGAATAACACAATTAAAGTAGGAAGGGAAAAGTAGAATGAAGAATCTATATATATAAAACACGTAGGTATGAGGCACAAAAATCGACGATATTTCTACACTCCGTATGGCAACGGCTGCAACTACCAGATGTAAACATTACCGGCAGTCCGCAATTTGCAACCGCGTGTCAACATGGATTTACGCACTGAAATCAGGAATGTTCGAAAGCGAGCTGCACGATCAAGTGAAATTTGGAAACAGTCTCAAGAAATAAAGCGAAGAAGAAATAATTCATTAAGAGAGAGGCGTGAAAGAGAGCATAAATGATCGCGAAGTTAGGCTCAACCGTCGCCGCAGAGCTACCGAGAGCCAGTAATAGTTAATTTTCTACACTTTTTTCAGTACGTGATGAAATTTTACTCCATTTTTATAAGTGAAGAAATTTTCCCAACTATTTATTATTTGATATGATAAAGTATAGATAAATGAATTGTGAACAATAGTACGTACAGAGAGTGATGTAATCCACACTATATTTTAGTACTTGCTGAATATTTACTCCATATTTTAAGTGAAAAAAATTTTCCCAAAAATTTCTTATTTGATGTAATGATAAAGTGTAGATATCTTAATTTTGAAAAATAGTACATACAGAGAGGGATGTAATTTTTAAAATCATTGGTATTAGGTTTCTCAGTCTTATCTTTAACTCTGTTCTGAAGTAATGGAAATTCATATTTTTTTATCACGTTGTTTTAGAATCAGCCTTATAAAGAAAACGCTTTAACAACGTATATTTATGATATGACAGGTAATGGTAACATTCCTTACATTTGTTACTTTCAGTTGAGTTGTTTTGCAAAAGAAAATATAAAACTAAGACCATCCGCATACGGAGCAACTCAAAAGAAACTGATAACCGACTCCAATCACAAACCAGTCCGTGATGAGTCGTAACCTATGTAATTGAATGGAGCCACGCTCACTGCGCAACTGGTTACAAACCCGCAAGTAACGCGTTTGTAATCAGTCGCAGGCAACTCAACGTGTCGAGTCGCTAGCAACTTCAGTCGCCAATTTCTCTTGCGTTGTGCGTGTTATTACACAATCTATGTTACAACCGCTCTTTTGGCAAGCTGCCAAATGACGTACACGAGTCACGTGACTTCTGCCTAGCGATAAAAGGAAATTCTAACGTTTTTTGGTGTATGGAATATGTGCGCCCATATATACAGTCCATTTTTAAACGACTGATCAAAGACAATCTATTGTGACGATTTTTTAAAATAAATCAATTTCTGATAATAATATAACTAAAAATAATGCCCGGAATAATGATGTTTTTCCTTCCATGACAGGTCGCAAACTATTGATTTGAATCACTTTTGATTCGGCCCGTGTGAGGAGCCGCATCACTAACGAGTTTGCAACCGATAAGCAATTTCAGTCGCTAACCAGTTCAGTTTCCTTTGAGTCGCTCCGTGTGCGGACGGCCTTAAAGCGACCATGCTGGTCGCGCAGCGGCTAGTACTATAAAATTAATTGATTGAATTCATTACTCACTGTCTTGCTCTAATGTTTGAACGTCAAGCTTGGCAATTTGCCAGTGTATCTTCGCTCCGTGCCGTACTAACAAGAAATATGTCATATTTATGTCCTATAGAAAGAAAAAAATATAAATTTATGCACAGATTACTTTCCTAGTATCAAAATTAAGGTTGGAATCTTGATACGAAACAAATGTGTTACGTGTTGTAGCCTCTGGATTAAACTTTGCTGACAGCAAGCTGGTTGAATTCTAGCAATAAATGAATGTACCTGTGCGCATGAGCTTCCAACTACGGCGACATAAAACGTTATATATTCTATGCAATCCCCATTGCATTTTTATGGTATTTGTGAATCTACCATTACAGATTTTACTGTCATTATTAGTAAATGAAACAGGGGAAACGACGAAAAACGGAACAGCTTTTAGAGAGTACGCTTGGCGGAAAATTACATGTTGTTGTCAATGTACCGTTTTGTTTGACTGGAATCACGCGAGATGTTACATTTCAGCTTCATGGTTCAGTTGCTGTTAAACTGATATTCTTTTGTAACGGATGAATAGGAATACTCCTCATTTAGCGAACATTTAGTCGAATGGAAATACTATTTATTGTTTTCTTTTTAAATGAAGGTGAATAGCATTGTTCACACTTTGAAAAATTCATCATAAGTTATGAATCATGATACAAAAACTGCCGAAATTCCAAAAATATTAATGAAATTGGAGGTAATTTTTTATTTTATCTTTTAAAGCAATTACAAAGGTTTTTACATGTATGTATAAACATGTTTAATTGTAACTCTACTCATTTTGTAGTATATTTTAAATTTTTTAATTGACAACTTATTTGCAGCATAGGTATTAGTCTTCTGATTTCCCTTTGTGGCTTTCGTGGGGTTCAGTGGTCTGTTACTTATAAATTAACAAGCTCAATTAACGTGAGTTCAGTTCTTCACGCCCCTAATCAATGTTATCATTAATTACTTAGCAATCGATGATGGTCCGGTGGAGAGGCAATAAAGAATCCAAAAACTCCATCAAGCCCTCAAGATGTTGACACAGAATCCATAGAACAGTCCAATTGATCTTCATAAACATCTTTATTAAAGTCTAATTAATTGCTCAGCTCCATTAAGCTAATTTAACTAACCCCATCCAATTTCAAAACCATGCGCCTACTGCATACGTCCTTTCGTCGCTTAGGTATCCATGACTCTGAAATAAATCCTTTGTTCTTAGCTTTTAACTGACGCTTAGTGACGCTCATTATTTATGCGGGATGTCATATCGAATGTTCTTTGCTGACTAAACACTTTCTTACTTAGTGCCAAGCTCAAGGCTATACGTCTTTTAAAATTCTCCCATGTGGATCTTCGAAATTGAATCAAGCCGACCAATTACTTCTATTTTCACTGCAATACATTACGCAGCTTATTTGAACTCCCAGACTTTAATTGCTAAATCCTATATTTTAATAACTAATATCCCGTTTTAAGGTCGCGCGATCGCCCCCCCCCATATTTTATAGTCTGACATATATATATATATATATATATATATATATATATATATATATGTGTATGTATGTATTATATATATCCTTGTAAAACACTATTCAACGTATCCATCATACTATACGCTAATCAGCGGGTTGGTTAGTCCCGTACAATTGTTGTAGTCTAAAGCTGAAAAGTTTCATTGTAGTGTTCTTAGGATGAGAATAAAATTGCTTTGCAAGTTTTTGTGTAATCTCTAGCATTTGGATATTACAGTTTGTTTGCACGAATCATTAAAAGAATAACTGAGGTATTCCCGTTGAAAAGCGGGTAAACCAAACTGGTTAGACATTTACCTGCTTTTCGACGCCATTAGCTTTGGAACAAACTCTTGTATCAGTGAAAAAATACTCTTCGGAAATTTTGGCACTTACCCGCTTTTCGGCGGGAACGCCTCAATTATTTTTCCATTGTTTTTGTAGATTGTCCAGGACATATATTTGTCTATTTTCCCTCCCTTTTGTACGTGGAGTCATTTGCTGATTGCTTAAGAAAACCATCTTTTATGTTTGTGAAATCAGCTTGCATGTAAACATTTCTTGTTTTAAATCTGCTCAAAATATACTATGCGTGTTTATAACTGTAAGTTAATTGAAAATGAATGTTGTGTGACTTACAATAATGAGTTTCTGATATGGTGAACCTGAGCCGTTTAAAGATATACATATCTACTTAACCTAATGATGGTAGATGGCTAAGGTTTTAATGTTAAAAAGTTAGTAAGAAATCTGATGACAATACATAATTTACCAGAGTGACATAATTTATTAAATACATTAACCTGGCTTAAAAATAATCATCTGAGAATTCCACCCCTCACATTGCTTTCAAATCTATCACTTCAGTAGTTGAATCCTAAACTTGACCCAAAACCTTTATATTCACTGGTTGCATAACCAAACTGTTTTAGCATTCTGGATAGAGATTTTTAGCTATCTTCAAAGTTTCAGGTAGATTTTTTTTTTTAATGTCGTCAACGTCGCCTGTTAACTGGCTCAAGAAATCACCTTCTTTTTGCTTACGTTGGTTGGCATCTCCCGTTTACGTTTCGGAATCAGAGTGCAAATATACGCATTAGAACATGCAGACATCAGCAGATAAGGGAGTTAGTTTAAAAGCTGTTTAGCTAAAACAAAGTGACTACGCAGTACCTAATGCTATATTTATAGTAGAAGCAGTTTTTGAATAAGAACATTTGTTTAATACATTTGAAATCCTAACAAATTCTAATAATCACAATTTTTTTAGTTTTTTATATCAAAATTGTGAATGAATTTGGTTATTTCATGATATTAAGTAATTTTTTTATATTTAATATTGTTTAACTTTATAAAGCAAGAAAGAACTTCTCATTGGTTTAGGAAAAAATAGCTTCAGCGATAATGTGTGTGCTCTGAAGTATAAATTTGTATCACTTATTTTGTATTACTTTATTCAGACTTTATATAAAAGTTTGGAAAAGCAGAGTTATCCAGAAAACTAACTTTGAAAATTTTGTATTGCGTATAAATATGTATAAAAAGTAATGCATTAAATTATTCCATGGTTCATGGTTAAATAAAATGTAATAATGCTCTTTTATGGAAATGTACTGTACTTCAGCGGTGTTTTCTTTATCAAATATGTGCCAAAAAATTCTCATTTCAATTCAGAAATTCTTTATAAAGCGAAATTGGTTTGAATTCAAGAAAAATAAAACGTGTCCCAAGCGAAATTCAAATTTTCTACTTTACATATTTATGAGAGAAATAATTTATTTTTCGTTCTTAGAAATATAATGTTTGAAATATATTAAAATATTTCTTTGAAGGAAGGTTAAATAATGCAAAGTAAGCTGTTTGCTTGAAAGGGATGAAAGCGCTCAATTATTTTATAAAATGTTAGGTGCAAAGAAATCGATTGTTTTTTTCGATCCCGTATATAATGTTTCAATTTTTCGAAGGTTTTGAAAGTCAAAAACTATGGCTTGATATACATGTGAAGGAATACCTAAATACGTTAGTTAAATTATATCATATACATATGCATAATAGGTATATACGAGGAAAATATCTCCATATTGCATTCAAATATCATCATGATCTCATAACTCTCTAGGGGTTAATTTATTTGTATTAGTTAAATGTTACGAACATTGTACAGATTCTATTTAGTAATTTACATTACTTAGATTGAGCGTGTATCTCTCCATCTGTTGTATATTAATGTAAACACACACGCACTGATTTATACGGTGTATTTACGTGTTAGAGTGAGTGCAAGTTTGACACATACGTATGCATTAGTATGTGCGTGTACTTGTGGCTGCTTCAGAAAATAACGAGGAGATAATTTCGGTTGAAGAAGAAATAAATGCTTCTGTTCTCGCTGATATATTTAGATTTTTTATTAAAATAGCTTAAATAGCACAACGACGTTACAATAAAACCCCATGTCATTCCAAGAATGTGTGTCAATTTTTACCTCTTTACCTACATTATTCCGTGAATTATTACTTTTTCAAATGTATACTGACTTTCTGATCTCCCTGTATATATATTATCTTTATTAAATAAGAAATTAAAAATATCTTTATATACCTAACAAAATAAAAAAAAATATTCTTTTCTAAAACTCCTCCCATAAATTTGAGGTATGTCCAATGGTCCGAAAAATGCCGTATATAAATATTGCATATATTTAAGTAACTACGTTTAAAGCTACTTTCTGATAATTTTACTGACGTCTTCCTTTCTAATACATCCAGTGTAAGTAATTTTTAATAAAGTATGGCTTAAATTCCACGAAAATTGCACATGGCGAAAATGATTTACAGTTTGGTCGCATTGTGTGTTATAAAATCATACAGCATTATCACGCATTACATTACGATATATATATGCATCTGCTCTTCTTATTCATGTATTGGACCTGAGTGACTTTAGATTTCGAAACAAATTTCGTGGGCTAACCTAAAAGTTTTTGCTAATCTTTGCAAATTTTTCTCAGTAATGAATGTTGAGTGGGGGGCAATTTTCCCAGTTTGTTTAGCAATATATTTTTTTTCTGTTTTTTGAGTTTGTCTAATTTTCTTTTGTTTTTAGCTACTTGTATGAGATGAAGAATGAAATTCTCAGTGTTTGAATTACAATTTTTTTCTACTATTGGGAGTTTGTAACTTTCTTTTGTGAAAGAGAAAAAGAGGCTGATCAAACAACATCGTAAACAACATTGTCAGTGGTCAGTTTGATGTACTGGATAAATATTAGAAGTTGTTATTGCATAGATTTATCTTCTAAATTAATCAACTTGAACTTCCTTCTTCTATAAAGCAGATTTTTAACTTTACCTATGAAATTACGCAAGTGATCAAAGAGAGTCACAGATCTTTATTTGACAGACAGTATCTTACCTTGTAATGTTTAGTGAAATTGGGTGTTCAAATAGAGCTATTTACATGCAATGTGCTAGGAAAATGTCCCATTGAAGATCCGCAAAAAGTGAAGATTTTAGCTCAAATATTGCTCTTATATATCTGACATTACTAGACTTATTCATCCATCCTTAATTTAAATATTCTGACATCTTAAAGATATCCTGTCACCTTTTTTTGGAAAAATACAGGTATTTGTGGTATTATTTAGTTCTAAATATACCGGATTTGGCTGTTTACCAGTCTCTCTCTCTTTCTATATATATATATATATATATATATATATATATATATATATATATATATATATATATATATATATATTACTAATGCGGAGGCACTTCTCATGAAGACATTCGCCTATAATTCACAGCAGATTTACTGGCCATTTTATTATGGGGGCACCATATAGGCGGACCAGCATTAACCACTATGAAGGGACGACACGAACGGAAGCATTTTAGTGGCGCTTCGGGATTCGATCCCAGAACCCTCAGCACCGAATTACAAGTCTATAGTAAAACTCGTTACAATGACGGTTCATTAATATGTCTTCTTTAAGCACTATAGCAAATAGCTATAGCATTTGATCATTTAATTTTGAATCAAAAGATACAGACTCATTCAGTTGTAGCAATATTAATGTAAGAAATGATTTTTATGAATACACTTTCAGATTATTAGGGAAATTCCGTCCTCCTTTCAAAAATAAAGTTCGATCAAAATATAAAATTGTGAAATAACTTTTCACTAGAAAATGTACAGTTCAATTAGTAACGAGCAATATGAGAGAAATATAACGTAGCTGTTTTAAAAGATACACACCTTTGCTCGAGTTGGTCTTATGGTAGCGCACTCGCTTTCGGTGTTAAGTGTCTGTTCTGGTAGATGCCAAAAATGTAGCGACTCTTCTACGAAGGCGCCATACTAAAAATGTAGCAACCCTATGAGGGATGCTCCCTACCCAGAGAGGGGGAGTGTGTGTTGTGTATAACTCTGAGAGAGAGAGAGTCAGAGAGAGCTAGCTTTATTCATTAGAGGAATAAATAACTTAAAAAATCTATGAGATTAAATTATTTAGTGTGAGATTTCTTGTGGAGCAGAGCCCAAGATCTAACATTGACTGGTCCGTCAGAAACAGGAGCAGCTATCCATGGATATATAACAGGAAGTCTTCTTTATTACGTAGTGCCTTTGTGTTGTGTTTGAGAGAGAAATCGTTGGACTACGCTGGAAGCCATTAGAGAGTGAGTGATATTTTACTGTTGTTTATAGTGTAAGAGACATGTTTAAAAACGCTTTAAAGCAAGACTTAAGGCTTATTGCCATAGAGATAAATGAGAAAATAAATGACAAAATGACTGTCGCTGATTTAAATAATATCATATTGAATAGTGAACTGTATAAAAATGATCCAGACCAAGTTATAAGTATTGCGGACTCAATCATTGAAGAACGCAGAAGCGAAGAACAACGACAGATAGCGTTAGAAAATATTAGGCTCGAAAGAGCTAAAGCAGAACTTGAACTACAGAAATTAAAAGCCGAAAGTAGATCGGAAGTATCATTCTAGAAGGAGGCTGAGTTGTGAAATTTGGATACGTTATTAAAAAGTATTCGAACACTAACACTGAAATTACCAAGTAAAGCTGAAGGCTGGGGCTTATTCTTTTCTTCCCTAGAGAGGGCTTTCATAGCAAAAAGTGTTCCTAATAAATATAAGGCCGAAATTCTTTTAAATTTAATGGGTGAGAAAGCTTCAAATATAATTATATATTTGAAAGACGAGGAAATTGGGGATTATGAAAAAGTAAAAGAATTAAATTTACGGGAATTTAAGCCAACGCCACAAGCTTGTTTAGAGCAGTTTCGAAAAGCAACTCGTCAGCAAGTCGAGACTTTTGTTCAGTTTTCGTCGCGTTTAGCAACTAGTTGGGAGTACTATTTAGAACTGAGAAAGGTCACAGATTTTAAGACTTTAAACCAATTAATTGTGTCGGATAAAATATTCCAGACTCTAGATAAAGAGACCGCATCCCATATTTGTATAAGAGAAGCAGATGGTTGGTTTAACCCTTTTCAATTATCGCAGGCAGTCGATCTATTTACAACTTCGCTAGGAAAACAGTCAGAGAATTATAATGCATCTCGTAGATACCCAAATTCAAAAAATGTGTCGAAAGTGTTTTTTTTCTGATATGAAAAATTCTAAATGCACATTATGCTCAGAATCCCACCGTTTCTATCAATGCGCTAATTATAAACTATTATCAGTTAATGAGAGATTAAATGTACTTAAAAATAATAAATTATGTTTTAATTTTCTTGCGCAGCATAAAATTGTTGTATGTAAATCAAAATATAGGTGTTCTTATTGTCAAAAATCACATCACTTCACGCTTTGTTTTTCGCAAGAGAAAAGTGCAGACCAGTCTGACAAAAAGAATGAGGTTAGAGCGAACTATGTTGTGAACCAAGAAACTCGTAATTCTTCCAATGAAGGGCAAAATCTTTCGCCGTTCTCTGCTGAGTTTATACTAGCAACCAGCAGTGAGTCACCTAATAAATTATTTACAACTGGAAGTGATGACAGCGGTAAAATCATTTTGCTGAGTATAATAAACTGTTTTATTAAGGATGAGAGGGGTTGTTAACCTTTATAGTCGTGATCCGACAAATCATTGTCATGTAGAAGGAATTATAATTGTAGAGTCAACTCTTATTTCATGAGGTTTATTAACATATTAAAATCTTGGTTAAATACGTCATTTACAAAGTTTCGTTCCGACGAACGTTAAAAATACTCGTGAGAGCCGGGGCTCCTTCTTTCAAAGTCCCACGAGCTCCCCGTCTCCTGTAAGCGTGTTGACCCTTCAACAGTCCGAATCCATTCATCCTGTTCGTTACTCGCGTCTGTCTTTTATGCCTCCTCCTCTCTTTCTCGAACGACAATCGGCCTTTTTTATCCGCGATACAAAGACCACCTATTGCCGGTTTCATTGTCCACCGTTCCTACCTTAGGTGACGTGCGCCGCTGTGTTTCCTTAATCATTCTAAATGAGTTCGCTACCTCCTATCGTCAAGGGTTTCCAAAGGTGTATGGCTCTCAACACCTGTTTGCGCTACTTTTGATGCTTATTGAAGACGCTATTACACACGTTCATCAATTCCACTTAGGAATGGGAGACGAGAGTCTGACATACGCCCCTTCCTTTAGAAGTGAAAAAAGTCCTTTGAGACGTTTTCACGTTGGAACAATAGTCCCTGTTGATTAGAGGATAACGAGGCGCACACATGGGGTAATAACTGCGCTTTTTAACTTGTGACGGGGACGCTTTGTAGCCACAACAATACACATTTTTACAAGTAATTGACTCCATGTTTTCATCTGCATATGAGATAGCCACAACATTTACAGGTAACAAAAATTACTTTTCACACTTAGCCTTGACACAAAATTAATATTATAATTCTTGTTCATTTCTTTCTTTAAACCAAACACTAACAAATTATTTGCCTACCAATCACTTATCTTTAAAGCAAGAATTTCTAAGATAATTACACTTTTGATTCTTTTTTTTTCAAACTCATTAGGAATTTCCTGGCTTAATCTTAACCAGTTAAACTTACATATTTTAATGAAACTTCCCCAAATCTCTAGGGAATACTTAACATTAATTTAGTTCTTCACTTAAAAAAAATATAAACCAAGTGTTCATACAACAAACAACAACAAAAATAAATATCACATAACTTATATACTTAAATTCATCATACCATTATATTTACAAAATTAATCCGTTTTTCTTAGGATTCAACCTTAGTTATCAATGCAATTACCAAAATACACATTTAATTAAATTTTCAATGAATTCTTCGAGAGCAACTTAAATCAATTTTAGAACATTTATAAAATACACATTTACATGAGTTTCCCGGAATTCTTTGGGAATTACTTAAATTTGTGATTCTCTCTGCGATTTTTACGGGACCTTAAATAAATACGAATGGGTTTTTGGCTTTATTATTTCACTATCTCTCATTGACTCCTTTGTGGTGAATTTGTGATCTAGTGTCGGTTCAAAATCACCCTTTTCTGTGGAAGTGTTTTCTTCCATACTTTGCGTCTGTTTCCTACCCGTATCGCTAGAGCTTCCCTGGGAATTTAATTCTTCGTTTCGTTTTTCCCTTTGATTATTTCCATTCTCATTATTAGTTTCCTCTAACCCTTTATTCCTTAACCTATCAATTTGATCTTTCCTCTCTTTTTCCGTTGAAACTCTAATTTCTCGTACCTCATCCAAATTCTCATTGAGACTTAATTCCCCATCCAAAATTTTATCCATTTCTCTCACCTCATCTAAATTCTCACTGAGACTTAATTCCCCATCCAAAATTTTATCAATTTCTCTCACCTCATCTAACTTCTCACTGAGACTTACTTCCACATCCAAAATTTTATCAATTTCTCTCACCTCATCTAACTTCTCACTGAGACTTAATTCCACATCCAAAATTTTATCAATTTCTCTCACCTCATCTAACCTCTCACTGAGACTTAATTCCCCATCCAAAATTTTATCAATTTCTCTCACCTCATCTAAATTCTCATTGAGACTTAATTCCCCATCCAAAATTTTATCAATTTCTCGCACCTCATCTAAATTCTCATTGGGACTTAATTCATTACCTCCTCCCTTATAGTTCATCTCCTCACCTGTGTCTCTTGCGCTTTCAAATCTATTCGGGGAACTAGCCATCTCCTCCTCTGTATCCCTTACAATTTCGAACATATTAGAAGGAATAATCAACTCCTCCTCTAATATCTGATCTATACTGTTACTCAAATGCCTTTGATAACATGCTACCCCTTCCAGGACCTCCTTTCCTTGAGTAATTACATCTCTCACTTCCCTTTCCTGTTGGGTTTCAATTTTATTCTCAGGTTGAATAGTTTCGCCTCTGTTAAATTCCATCTCAAATTTATCTCCCCTCTGATCCCCTCTATTTCTGAGATTTTGAACTCTTTTGGGGCACTGATATTTCAAATGGTCTTTACTATTACAGACAAAACATCTTTTATCCTCCTTTTTCCGGTCAATTTTGGCACATACCTTATCTGTGTTAACTAGTGGTTCAAGAATAACCCTTTTTTCCTCTTTCAAAACTCCTTCGAAATTATTATTAACCATTCCAATACTTTCTCTGACCCTTAAACTTGAAAGTCTTTTAGCTGCCCTCATCCTCAATTCTTCAACTTCCAATTCTTTCAATTTTAACATCATCTCCTGTTTTGCTATTTCTCTTTGCTCTCGTTCTAATCTCTCATTAATTATGGCAAATAACCGTTCCTAACGGACTCTTCCTGATATTTATCACTTCTTAATATCATTTCCTTAAGATCAGTGTATGTCCTGTTCTCCGAAGACGGACAAATCCCTGTTAACTCTGTAGCTAACAAAATTAAATCGGCTTTCCGCCCCTTCCCTATGAATGCCATTTTTAGCTTATACCACTTAATCACAAATGCAGCAAACAAGTACAAATTCACTTTTACAACTATAACAAAATTTAACCAACTATACTTATCTTGAACTATTTATTTCCACAATTATGATAATTCTAAGAGCATTTAACTACTACAATTATAAATCACTTCCACTAATAACTAGTACGAACACTTGTACACATTTCCCGTTATACAAAATAACACTTCTTCACTTTTAAATTATTATTCCATTTTCCAAAATTCAATAACTCAACAAATTACTTCCATCATTATACACATGAATCAACACTTCAAAATTTATCAACAATAATTAGATTCCTTCAACTAATTACTACCGCTATCTCATACACAGGGAGAAAAGATAGAATCACTTACCCCTTTTTCACCTCGATGAAAAACTGTCACTCTAATCTTTCTCCGCTGCCGCACTTTGATCACAGTTCAAGAGAGTTCAGTATATAACCACGTCGTTGATGCACACTTTACTCCGACCTTGAATTTCTCCTGGCCAAGGATTCTGCTCCCGTTTCTTGACCAGTTGCCGAGTAAATATCTGTCGCTGAAGTCGTGCCCAGTAGACTCGTTCGGAATCCAACTTCTCTTGAAACTGCGTCTCCTTGAAGATCTATCACCACTCTCGTACTCTAGATCATCTTTTTCTGATACCTTCCGTATCGCTGGGGTCCTCCCACGTTCTTTAATTCGACTACGCCAATGTTAACCTTTATAGTCGTGATCCGACAAATCATTGTCATGTAGAAGGAATTATAATTGTAGAGTCAACTCTTATTTCATGAGGTTTATTAACATATTAAAATCTTGGTTAAATACGTCATTTACAAAGTTTCGTTCCGACGAACGTTAAAAATACTCGTGAGAGCCGGGGCTCCTTCTTTCAAAGTCCCACGAGCTCCCCGTCTCCTGTAAGCGTGTTGACCCTTCAACAGTCCGAATCCATTCATCCTGTTCGTTACTCGCGTCTGTCTTTTATGCCTCCTCCTCTCTTTCTCGAACGACAATCGGCCTTTTTTATCCGCGATACAAAGACCACCTATTGTCGGTTTCATTGTCCACCGTTCCTACCTTAGGTGACGTGCGCCGCTGTGTTTCCTTAATCTTTCTAAATGAGTTCGCTACCTCCTATCGTCAAGGGTTTCCAAAGGTGTATGGCTCTCAACACCTGTTTGCGCTACTTTTGATGCTTATTGAAGACGCTATTACACACGTTCATCAATTCCACTTAGGAATGGGAGACGAGAGTCTGACAGGGGTAATACTCAAAAATTGCGATGTTTAATGGATTCGGGATCAATGTGTAACTTGATCACTCTTTCATGCGCCTAAAGAATAGGATTAAAGAAAGAAAAAATAAATAGAGTTTTGTCAGATTTAAATGATATTTCGATGAACGTGAGGTCAAAGGTTAATGCAACGTTAACGAATGCAAATATGAGTTTCCAAACAAATCTAGATCTTTTAATCGTACCGCGAATAACGGATTCATTCGTACCTTCAGAACGCCTGAATGTAAACAAACAGGGATTTAGCAAAATAAAATTAGCGGATGAGAATTTTGATGTACCGGGTAACATTGATGCATTATTAGGAGCTGAAATATTCTATGAGAGTTTAATTCCAGGTCAAATACAACCCTTAGACACTAAGTTAATTTTGCAAAATTCAGTCCTAGTGGTGCATGGTAAACATGTGTCTTACACTATAAACGACAGTAAAATATCACTCACTCTCTAATGGCTTCCAGCGTAGTCCAACGGTTTCTCTCTCAAACACAACACGAAGGCACTACGTAATAAAGAAAACTTCCTGTTATGTATCCATGGGTAGCTGCTCCTGTTTCTGACGGACCACTCTATGTTAGATCTTGGGCTCTGTTCCACAAGAAATCTCACACTAAATAATTAAATCTCATAGTTTTTTTAAGTTATTTATTCCTCTAATGAATAAAGCTAGCTCTCTCTGACTCTCTCTCTCTCAGAGCTATACACAACACACACTCCCCCTCTCTGGGTAGGGAGCGTCCCTCATAGGGTTGCTACATTTTTGGTATGGCGCGTTCGTAGAAGGGTTGCTACATTGTTGGCATCTACCAGAACAGACACTTAACACCGAATGCCAGTGCGCTACCATAAGACCAACTCAAGCAAAGGTGTGTAACTTTTAAAACAGCTAGGTTATATTTCCATCATACTTAGTGGTGCAAGAACTTTGAATGAAGCAGAAGAGCTTCAAAAACAATTAGTGGGAATGTTTAAAAAGGCAGGAATGTCTTTACATAAATGGTGCAGTAATGATAAAACACTTGTGCAAAGCAATGAAGCAAATTATACATTTGCTAATCCTGAAGAAACCAAAACGCTAGGTGTTTTTTGGAATCAAAGTGTTGATTGTTTTGCATTTTACATAAAAAACTGATTTGAAATCTTCCTATAGTAAAAGAGATGTTCTTTCCACGATTGCAAGACTGTTTGACCCTCTGGGCCTGTTAGGACCGGTTATAACTAAAGAAAAAATAATGCTTCAGAAGCTTTGGCTATTAAAAATTGACTGGCTTGACTTACTGCCATCAAAGGAAGAACAAGAGTGAAAGAGGTTTATTGAGTCGCTGCAACAACATCTAAACAGCTTAACAATTGGTAGGTGCATTTTACAGGAATGCTGTAATAGAATTGCATGGGTTCTCTGATGCATCGGAAGTAGCTTACGGTGTGGCTGTTTATTGTAAATCAATAACGAATGAGGGAAAAATCCAAGTGCACCTAATTTTGAGTAAATCTCGTGTATTACCTATAAAGAGAACAACCATACCAAGGTTGGAACTTTGTGCAGCCTTATTATTAGCTAAGCAAATTCGAAAGATTAAATCTTCGAGACAATTTGAGATACAGCGTACTTTCTTATGGTGCGACTCTATGATTGTACTATCATGGATAAAAAAAGAACCCTATCAGCTTAAAACTTTTGTTGCAAACCGTATTTCGAGAATACAAGAACTGACCGACGTGTCGCAGTGGCGTCATGTACCATCCGACGAGAATCCAGCTGATTTAATATCCAGAGGACTGAACCCCCAAGAGTTATCTGGCTGTTCACTTTGGTGGAGTGGACCCGAATACCTGACTACCAACGAGTATCCCAATACACCAGTTCCAGAGACAGTTATAAAAGATGACCATACTCCCGAGCTGAAAATTCCTTGTGACTCTAATGTGGTTATTCTAAACATAACTACTAACAATTTTGTGAATGACTTACTAAATATTAGTAACAAATACTTAAAAATCATTCGGGTATTGAGTTTTATTTTCAGGTTTATGGAAAACTGCAAAGTAATAGACCGAAAGACTGGGCCATTGGACACAGCAGAACTGGAAAAAGATCAGTTACATCTGGTAAAATTAGTACAGCATCATACCTTCAGACGTTAGCTAACCAATGTAAAGGGCTTAAAGACCAGCCCACTTAACAATCTAAACCCCTTTGTTGATAAGGATGGTATTTTAAGGGTAGGAGGCAGACTGAGTAATAGTAATTTACCCTATGAGAAAAAGTTTCCAGTTTTGTTGCCATCCAAGCATAAATTAACAGAGTTAATTGTTAAGTATTTTCACATAAAGTATTTGCATTCAGGGCCTCAAGCCTTACTGTATCAAATTAGGCAGCAGTTTTGGATAATTAATGGACGAAGTATATGTAGGAGAATTGTACATGTTTGCATTACCTGCTTTAAGGCTAATCCACAGGTAATAGATCAATTAATGGCCGATTTGCCTAGAGAAAGAGTCAGGAAAACCTTTCCCTTCAATATTACAGGAGCAGATTTTTGCGGCCCTTTCTATGTTAAGTATAAGGGTCAAAGGAAAGGTATCTATCACAAAGTTTATGTATGCATATTTATTTGCTTTGCGACTAAGGCAATGCATTTGGAGGTAGTGTCAGATTTAACATCGACTTCGTTTATTGCTGCCCTTAAACGGTTCATATTTAGAAGGGGAAAATGTGCCAAGTTGGTTACTGACAACGCAAAAAACTTTGTAGGCGCGAATAATGAGCTTAAAAAGTTGCAAAGGTTAGTGAAGCTACCAGATGAAACTCTGGCAAACTATATGTCATCAGAGGGTATCGATTGGAAGTTCCTTTCCCCTAGAGACCCAAATTTCAGAGGTATCTGGGAGGCAGGAGTAAAATCCATTAAATATTACTTGAAGAGAGTATTAGGCAATTTAAAAATGACTTCGAAGAGTTTCTGACAGTGTTAATTCAGGTGGAGGGAATGTTAAACTCTCGCCTGCTTGTTCCGTTATCTGCTGATATTGATGATTTGAATGTTTTGACCCCTTCCCATTTTTTAACTGTGTGACCTATTACATCAATAGTTGAACCTGATTTAACAAATATTGATGGAAATAGGTTTTATCACTGGCAAAATTTAACCAAAAATGTGCAGATAATCTGGAAACGATGGCATTCAGATTATCTCAGCCATTTGCAACAGAGGAACAAGTGGAAATTTGAGAAGGATAATGCGAAGGTAGAGGACTTAGTAGTTGTTAAGGAGGATAACTTACCACCGTGTCAATGGTCTTTAGGAAGAATTTGTGAGATTTATCCAGGAAAAGACTCAAAGGTTAGAGTTGTCAAAGTTAAAACTGCATTGGATGAATACAAGCGCCCAATTTCGAAGTTATGTTTCCTACCCATGATTGAATAATTAATTAATTTGTTTTTTTAATCGTATTATTGTTGAAGAGCTATCATGTGATTTCATTTTTTTTTATATTTGTATTTGCATTTGCGTAATTGAATATTGGACCTTTGTATCTAATCCAATATTAAGTGTGGATGCCCAATTTCGAAGTTATGTTTCCTACCCATGATTGAATAATTAATTAATTTGTTTTTTTAATCGTATTATTGTTGAAGAGCTATCATGTGATTTCCTTTTTTTTATATTTGTATTTGAATTTGTGTAATTGAATATTGGACCTTTGTATCTAATCCAATATATTAAGTGTATGTAATCTACCTCTCTTGAATGTTTAAAAACATTGCTAGGCGTGGCGGTATGTTCTGGCAGATGCCAAAAATGTAGCAACCCTTCTACGAAGGGGCCATACCAAAAATGTAGTAACCCTATGAGGGACGCTCCCTACCCAGAGAGGGGGAGTGTGTGCTGTGTATAGCTCTGAGAGAGAGAGAGAGTCAGAGAGAGCTAGCTTTATTCATTAGAGGAATAAATAACTTAGAAAACTATGAGATTTAATTATTTAGTGTGAAATTTCTTGTGGAGCAGAGCCCAAGATCTAACAGTGTCCTCGGATCGAATCCCGACAAGCACCGTTAAATACTTCCGTGTCTAAGTTGGATATGCGCAAGCTATATTCGTAAACCGGAAAAGTCCCTCTATGAGGTCAGAGAGGGCTGTAGACGGTACGATCCTCTCAGATGTCGACACTGGTGGTAATCGGTTGCAGCAAACTACGACTGACTACAACCCTTGTTGTGCTAAATAAACCAGAGCCGCACACTTCGGGCCGTAGCCTGTATTGACCTGATGTTGAATTCCAGCCAGAGGGCATTACAGACAACAACAACAACAAAAGTTACAGTACTTAAATGCTAAGGACGTGAAATGTCTCGGTAATAACTGGAAAAAGGGGAAAAAGTGTTACCATAAACTTATCCTTTAGTAGTCACATTAGTCACAAATACACCATTTTTAGGGATCAGAAGCTCTTATGCCTTTTTCTGCAAAGCCCAGGTAAAAATATTTGATTTTTTGACTAAAAACAGTTGCTCGATATATAAGCTGATCTAGTTATGAGAAGAAGAGTTATGTAGAATGCTATAAATTATATTATATACTACGAAACATTCACATTACAGGTAAAATAATCCTCCTCCGAAAATATGTTTATTCCCTTTTTTTAAGGATTGTAAATTTCTATTTCTAAATCTGCTTTCATTTTTTCTGTATGATCATTAGAAATAAAATGAGAGCGATTTAAAGATCAGCAGAAGTTATGAATATCAATATCATTCGAAAACTTTAATCATGTTTTCTGAAGAACTTATTTTTCATTAAAAATGCAAATGACTCTTATGAAAACTCAAAATTTAACCATGATATGTCTATGAAACTTTTCACGTATGTTTTTCATAATACTAAGAATGTAATGAACTACAGTTTTGGTTCTAGGTACGTTATTCATTTATTTATAGCTGCATTTATAAAAAGTCTGATGAAAAATTACTAAAATTTTGCCTGTAATTGCATATAATGACCTGTATTTTTTTTAGACTTTAAGATATCGATTAGGTTTTAGCTCATTACACTTAGAAAGTATTTACGTACATATGACACAAAAATTAATTTTATATGCATGATTTTTTTTTGGGGAACTAGAGCCGTTTTTCTAAATTTCGACCCAATTTCCTAAATTTTGTAAAAATTTGCGTAGTTCTTGTCTGTTTTTTCATCATTTTCGAGTTCTGGTGTTTTATTCTTTCGAAAATCAAGACTAAAATTTTCACAAGTACAGTTTTTTTAAAGCTCCAAACGCAGTCGGATACCTTAAAGAGATATTTTAGTTGTATTACCATAATAGGTTTGTGCTCAACTCGGTTTTGATGAATTTGAAGTTTATTACATATAACACAAATTCTAAATGTCTTTACTTACCTAATAATGTACTTAATGAATGTGGCTTATTTGGAACGAGCATGTCTTCATCCTTAAGTGGTTGTGAATGCTGTTTGCTTACCTTTAAAGGTAATCCGTTTATGTATTGATAATAACATGACGTCTCTTTGCCTGAGGATGAAAGGGTCCTTCAAAAGTAATCACATATGATAATTTATTAATAGCGGTGCACCAAGAAATTCTGTAATTTTGCCCGTGGTGCATGATAAAAATGATCAAACTCCAGCTATAACTTTTACGAAATTTATTAAGATGTTAAAAATTAAAATGTTAACATTTTAAAATTTCTGAAAATGTATTAACAGTTTTATTTCCTCTGGATACTGTTCTTAAATGAGTTAGGTAACAGAATAAACTCTGCTACTCAGAGATAGTTAACATGGAAGAAGAGATTGTATGATGCGAAAGTTTCAAATTTTTTGAGATATATATATATATATATATATATATATATATATATATATATATATATATATATATATATATATAGATAGATAGATAGATAGATAGGTGGCTAATTAATATCCAACAAAATTCTTAAAACATTCACTAAATAAGAAAAATTGTGCATAAAGAACATATTTCTCCTTCCTATTAATCAAGGAAAATCATACCACACAGTTTCCACTCTGTTATTTCATTAAATCCATTAATATTTAAGAAATATTTTTAACGTGGTGTACGTTTGACATTTTCTTGCGTGTAATTTCTTATGTACTGGTTCTTTGCGACGTAAATCAACACAAAATGCTTCTTCGGTACTATTCTTGTATTGACAAATCTTTTTAACTTCCTGAAAATTATTTTTAGAAGGTTTTGCAGCAGGTTGATAATTTCTCAGTAGGTTTCTACGTATAAGGCTCTTCATACATAAGAAGACCGTAAGTTATTTATTTCAAAATAATTCCATTGATTTCTAGTTTAATTGCAAAGTTGAACTTATGTTCCTTTAAGATTGATCAGATCTTTTCATTTGGTCTAATTAGCCCCCATTTAACAAATGATTATTATAAAACTTCTAAATAAACAATGAACTAAATAAACATAATATATAATGTCCAATACATCGATGAACAATCGGTAACATTCAACATTCATATCTCTCCCAGGTAAAATAAAATTTACTCGACATTACGTTTTAAAATGTGCAAATACTGTTATAACTATACATGTCTACTTGTTGAAATGGCTCAATGTATAATGATCGCTTTTCACGCACTTTTTGGGCAAGCGACAAATATTTTCACATGTATTTACATATCTTCCCAAACGTGTTCGGAAATATAACTGCAGACATTCAGATGATATTTGTGTAAGCTGTTATTTAAATACGAGGCTTAAAAATAGGCATATTACGCTATAAATAGATATGTTTCGCTAAAATCCGCTTTTATGTGTTTCTAGTCACCATTTAAAGCTATAAACGAAATCGTAATAAATGCATATTACTGTGTATGTCCCCTATTTCATGTTTGGGCACATAAGTCGGTTGTATTACACGTTTGAAAACAGAATATACGTAGCAACGCCCACAATTTAAAATATGTCTATAAAAAAATGTTACACGCCGTTAAATATAAAACTCACTACTGAAGGTATTGACTAGTCCCATGAGTGTATTTCGTTTTCTGAAGCCTTCACTTTCTTTTAAAGTTCTTTAATTCTTTATGGAACATTCAAAAACTGCTCCAGAAAAAAAATAGTTGGTCCTTTGCCAAATTCAGAACAACGCAAACTGATAATTTTTTCATTTAACAATTTTCTAGGATCCATGAATTTTTGCAGCTTTTTAAGTACTTCAAAGAGTTTAAAAATAGCTTTGGGGACTTTTAAATGCAAAATGAATAGCGTTTCTAAGCTACAGATAAACGCAATGAAGATAAATACCGACGAGGGCTTTTATTATGCAAATGTTTCTTCATGGGTTTGAGGTGAAACTCTTTCACAAATCTTCCGCCCCATCCATTACGATGGTTATTGAATTAAATACACTCTCACGTTATTTTCTTCCACTTCTAATGACTAAAACGCAAAGTTACTATAACTGACTTTTAAGGCGTATTAAAAGCGTGAAGGGCATCTGTAATCGATTATCTCGGTGTCTTGTTTTATACGAAGAATTGAGATGGAAAAAAGGCACGTGTCATTCTTAATTTTTTATTTTATTTTTATTTTAAACGAAAAATGCAAAATTATGAGTCAAAATATACTCATCAATCTACAGTTATTACAAGTGATATTTCATAAATTTTCCCGACACACACACTATTTATAGTATATATATATATTCATTCATATATATAGATATAGATATATATATACAGTGCCGTAACTAAGCAGGTGCAACAGGGGCACTTGGGTCCACTTGGAAAGGGGCCCCAAAATGCTTTATTTGTTTTATTATTTTCCCAAACCTAATTAATTAAGGGCCCCAAATACAAATACTTGCCCAAGGCACAGAAATGGCTAGTTATGTCACTGTATATATATATATATATATATATATATATATATATATATATATATATATATATATATATATATATATATATACAGGTGGTTATAAAATAATGGAAACACTAAGAAACATCATGAAAACCTTTATTAAAATTGCGCAGGATCACCTTTGTCGTGTAATATCACCTGATTCACCTTGGAATTGGATTGTACAAATCATGAATACTGGTTAAGAATATATTGTACGATTCTTCAGGGAAAAATCATGAAAGTTCATGTAGACATGCTGTGGTGGATATCGATACCTAACTCTATCCGCTTATACAGATCTCAGTGGTTGGATGATATATAGTCGGGGGGATTGCACAGGGCAAGATAAGATATTTGACTTCTTTTTCATGCTCTTCAAACCAATACTTGATAGATTTAGCTGTATGTATAGAGGGAATATCATCCTGGAGAACGTCATCTCTTGCAAGAAAGAATGTTTGCACTATAGGATGGACTAGTGAGCTAAAATTTCAACATAACCCTTCCCATTCAATCTCCCTTTTAGGGTTACAATAGGGCCTGAAGAAAACCATGAGATGCCATCCCAAACCCTGATAGATCCACCTCCATGATTGACATTTGAGAAGAGACAGCCAGAATCTTATGCTTGTGTAGGTGTTTTCTAGACATAGGCAAGTCCTGTTTCGAGGAACAATGTGAACAATGATTCGTTGGACCAAATGCCATTTTTTGACATATTAATCGACCAGGATTTGCGCTCGTGGCACCATTGTGGACGATATTTTATATTGGCATCTATTATAAGTGGTTTGGGAATAGCTACTCTTCCGTAAATGCTTTGTTTGGGAAGTTTCCTTCTACCTCTAATAGTTGATACTGGAATATGCAGATGCAGATTCAGCTCTTCGGTCATTTTGTTTGCAGTTGTTTTCTTTCTTCATGTCCCAATCCGCTTCAATACCTCGTCCGTCTCTTTTACTCGTCTCTCCATTTCGTCCACTATTCTGTTTTGAAAATGATGTTTTTTCCGTGCATTCTGTGTGCTATCATGACTTTCGATACCATAGCTCGAAAAAACACCCTTTAGTCTAGAAGTTGCAGTAACAGATACTCAAATTTAAATGGGCTCAAACAACTTGCCCTTTTCGTAATGTATGCAAGTTTTGACATTTTAAGCTGTTCCCCCCAAAAGCACGTGCCCTTAGCTTCATTACTGCTACCTGATAATATAATAATACACACAGTATATTATATAAAAAAATACCGGTGGCCAGCCTTGTTTTTTAAGGAATACGAAGCACATTTATAAACACATCTAAAATTGATAGGTGTTTCCATTATTTTGATAACTACCTGCATATGTACACACACACACACACACACACACATATATATATATGTATATAAATAACATTACATTTGCTCAGATCAGTGGGGTTTATTTAATTCCCTGTAATGTTATACTTTATCGACTAATAAGCATCTAATCAGCATTACATACGTAATTTCTTGTTGTTTGTAAAAATGGAATTAGTTGGATCTAATAAAGAAAGGGGATTCAAAGGAGTGAATTCCATTTAATAATTGGTGGTATATAATAATAAAAACCATTTTAATCAGTGTCTGGACATATATTATTCATGTTATGTAAAACAAAGGAGATTTTCTTTACAGGATGTTTGACGTTCTTTTGCTGTTATTAAAACTACTATCTATCGGGTAAGAACAAAATTCTAGGAAATTTTAGCTGTATTTTATAGCGAATCTTCTCGTCAATTATAAAATTTCGGAATCAGGAATTGAATTTAAATTGTAGGTCCCTCTCAAATTAGTTCTCGTGTAGCAAAATACGGCAGTAGCTTTCCAAACTAACATCGATCGAGTACTACTGTGCCCCGATTAATCACCGTTTTCTTCCTCATCTCAGCGATGTACAGTAGTATCACTGAGAGCCTAACCATTGTCTATAGAGTTGAGGTGAGACTTGTGTCACGTAATTATACTCTTACAGCGTCATGTTGTTAAAGAATTTGTTTGGTTATTGCCTTTTACCTAGCGTGTAGTGGTAATGGTAAGTACATTGCATGACTGTGACAACAAGTGATTACTTAAACGTATGAATCAATTTATTAAACAAACATATTAACATATACATATATCAATTACACTTTCATTTTCCTCCAATGCACACTCATACACTAATCTATCCTCATATTTCTCGTGCGCTAACGGCTACCTATATTGTTAATTCCTTTCTTAAAAACATATCTTAATACACTAATTCTCAGGTGCAATTTACTACCAATTATTAATTCATTTCTTAAAAACGTACATTAATACACTATTTCTCAGTTGCAATCTGCTACCAATTATTAGTTCACTTCTTAAATACATACATTAATACACTATTTCTCAGTTGCAATCCGTCACCAATTATTAATTCACTTCTTAAACACACACATTAATACACTATTTCTCAGTTGAAATCTGCTACCAATTATTAGTTCATTTCTTAAACACATATATTAATACACTATTTCTCAGTTGTAGTCCGCTACCGATTATTAATTCACTTCTTAAACACATACATTAATACACTATTTTTAAACACACCAGTGATATATATCTATGGCAACATATATAATATTAATTATAAATGATCATATCATTAATCTACGTAATCCTCTCATTTAACCTAACCCAGTAATCCTTTTAAATTCTGAGCATTGATAAAGAATAAATTCGTCAAATTTCTCCCTACCTTGAGCTGGCTGCACAATGGGGTTCCTCTCCTCGAACAATAGCGGCTGGAGAAGTTCGCCTCCTCCCTATTGGCTGATCGATAAGCGGTCTGGGCTTCCTTGGGGCTGCCGGATATCCAACAGATGGGTTCGGCCAGAGTCAGGGTCAACTGCACGGTGATCTTGAAGACGGCCTTCGCTGTTTAGGGCAAGGGTCATCGGGGTGACGAGCTTGTCTTGGGGCGGTAAGCTGGCGTCGCTGGTTCGGCACGGTGCGGGGACTCATCTATCTACTGGTCACTTCTCGTGCAGGGCATCAATGGATTTGTACATCTCGCCTATGTATCGGGGGCTTGCGTCTGCAGACTTTTTGGGTGTTGGGGTACCTTGACGTCCGGACATTAATTGATGCGTGTTTCTCGCCTTTGGTATTGGCGGCTTGTATCAATTTCTTCCCTTGTCATTCTATTTATTCCTTCCTTCAGACGAAGCCCATATTAATATATATATATATATATATATATATATATATATATATATATATATATATATATATATATATATATATATATATATATATATCAATATGGGCTTATCAATGGGCCATGCTCAATTGGATGCGGCCTTTCCGCCTATTTATCAGCTTCTCTTAGCAATCAGTTCTCCGCTACTCAGATCACAACTGCTAAGCTTTCCTGCTCTCTCGATTTTGTTGCTTTTTCAGATCTCTGTAATCTGTCTGTTCAACTTTTTTTC
Organism: Dolomedes plantarius; assembly: GCA_907164885.2. Taxonomy (NCBI): domain Eukaryota; kingdom Metazoa; phylum Arthropoda; class Arachnida; order Araneae; family Dolomedidae; genus Dolomedes; species Dolomedes plantarius. Next base: position 172,554,898 of record OU015493.1, read on the forward strand.
TTAATTTCACTGAGGCTTTTTCGCCCTGGGGGATCATTGGCGACACCCAATAACCAATGAGTCCCTAGCATTTCTATCATTGGGCGTCATATCTTTTTACCCCTTTCCTTTTGCTCCAATCTACATCACGGAGGGCAGTGGCTGTATTTCGATACTCTCTTATCTGGGGTGCCCATAACTCCCCCACATTCTCACGCCACCCTTTCGACCGCCTGTTTTATGCACTAATGAAGTCAACCTTATACATCGTTCTCTTCCCTACGACATTAACTTATCCATCTTCACCCAAACCGTTCGTTAAATGCAGCTGTGTCTTGACTCGTTGCCTTTTTTTCGAACTCAGTTACTCGTTTTTCACTTTTAACCACGTCGCTTTCTGCACGTGGGACCTGGCTCCTCTCTTTTCTACGAAAAATGTCGTTTTTCACTGCGACACATGTCTTACAAACACTGGGGCTGCAAAACTGGTATCTTCCTGTATGAGCAGATGTGTTGCTGTTCCAAACTGTTGCCATAATGTTGTGGGCTGGCATTATGTTAAATGATCCAGGCACTGAGACCAAAGAGCGTCATCACGCCCAAACGATTGTTTTAGACAATAATTCTGACAATTATGTATTTCACTGATTATTAAAGACTCTTCAACATTATCTTTTCGTTTAGTAATCCCCAGGCCAAGTCACGTCCATAAAATTGCCCGTTCCACGTTCAAAGATGCAGAAATGTCCGTAACGGAACCAACGAATCTGTTGGGTTTCGACTATCACGTCCATGTTCAAAAGTACTTAACATATTTTTGTTCTTTATCGAGGCAAGAACATTGTCAAAATTGCTAATGCACACCCGTCTTTTCATGTACAACATTGCTGACATGTATGCATGCTGAAACAGAAAAGCTCCGGAAACATTTAAAGCATGAAACAAGTTATATGTTGATAAAGCAACTTACAAATGTTAACCCTGAAAAGAATTAACTGGAAAAAGACAGAAATATGAATTAGTGCAGGAAAATATTTTTTCATAGAAATGCTTTTATTTAATTCTCATAATTGATTTTTCTTGAATGTGATCGCCACTGAAATGGCTTACCATGATTATATTACTAAAAACGACAGCAATGTATTTTACGCAGAAAATTGCTCATTAAATAAGGAAAGATCGCAACTTCAGGTCAGTAGACTTGAAGTTTATTATCCATTTGAGAGGAAAAGTAATTGTCATAAGGGTAGAAAAATCGTGGTTAGACCATACATCTACCGATGCTGATCTGTCGAGTCCTATCTTTGGCAGAAATTAGTTCTACCTGAATTATGGAAGTTCTAGTTCTATATTACAAGTAATGAAATTAAATTAAAATATTCTTATGTTAATTCTGGTTCTTGGATCCTTTTGTATTTTTATTTCATTTATATTTATTATGGTTATAATTTTCAAGTTGTTGAAAAAAAATTATCAGCATTCAATATCAAATGGTGAATGAGACAGTTTAATAGAGTAAACGTGTCCCCAAAGAAAAAGAAAATGAAACTGAAAAAGAAGTGCAATACAGAGAAAGATATATTGAAAAAGTTTTTATTATTTTAAGCGAACATTCTATCAAACAAAAATCCCTTTGAGAAGTTCATCTTATTTGTTTTATCGCTTCCATAAGCGCAAGGGTCCTAATAGGCTTTCATCATTTAAGTATACGACAGAGGTCCAATATCTCTTGTCGTAAAATATGTTTTATATATTAAGTGCCTTGAAAAATTTAATTCGGAAGTTTCCCAGAAAAGAAAAGAGGCTTTTGCTTAAGATAAATGGTGTTACTACGCTACGGAGAAAGCTAATAAAGATGAATAGGGCGCCATGCTTTCATTATTGAAAATTTGGTTACCGTTTCGAGAAGAATCTCTGCGCGAAGGGCTATTCTCCATCCATTACGTAGTACGTATTGAATTAAACATAACAGAGTATCTTACAGTCTTAAGAAAGTAAAATATTCTCTATGAATGAAAGTAAGCATTTCGTTTTAGTTTAGTTTCGTTTAAGAAGAGTGTGTAAGGTCAAGATTGAAATGAATTTCATGAGCTTTTAATGCAGTTAAGATGTAAAAGAGAGAAAAAATTATCTAAAAAAGCGAAGGTTTAAACTTAAAATTAACTATTTTTCTTTCCTTCCATTCCTTTCATTTGATTACGAGTAGATTTCTTATGGTATGTTTATAACTTTGTTATAGTTATTTCACGACTATATGATAAAAACTAAATCGGTTAAAGAATAAAATGAGATGTCTCTACGATAAAGATAAATAAGGGATGATAGGCGTCATGAAGCACCATATATTATTGGGATATAAGATAAGAAACAATGTAAACTTGAGGGCATGTCTCAAACAGTATACTTTCTTTTTTCCCATTCCTGAAACAAAATAGAGGATATAGCAGTTATAACTGAAAATACCCTAACAGTTATGAATCGAGAAACTTACCAAGCTTTGTGTCCACCAACACAAATCATTTGCCTTTAAAAATTATTCTTTTATACATACATACATACATACATACATACATACATACATATATATATATATATATATATATATATATATATATATATATATATATATATATATATATATATATATATATGCCACCCAGATGGTTAGCTTTCTCAGGGGCAAAATGTCAAGATTAACTCCAAATACTATCAGGAACATATTTTATCGCCAATTTTTCTGAATGAAATACCATCGCTTCACCCACAGTGCCATCAATCTGTGAGACTCCATCAGGGCAAAGCTAGCAGTCACACATCAAAATCCACTGCAAATTTCCTAAAAGAAATGGAACAAAAAACTGGTATCAAGGTCATACCCTTCATTGATATCCCTACTAAATCTCCCGATGTATCACCTATGGATTTTTGTGCTTTCGGACTTTTAAAATCTGCATTATCCAAACGTCGTCCCAAAACCCTTACAGGACTCTGGAAAGCTGTTCAGGAGGAATGGGATAGAATATCTCTTCTGACACTTCAAAAGGCATTATTATCCTGAAAATTGCGGTGTCGAAAGATAGTTAAGAATAAGGGATGTCAAATAGAACATTTAAAACACAAGAATTTTATGTAATTTAGTTTTGTGAATACAATATACATCGTCTAAAAAATGTGTGAACAGCCTCTGTATATATATATATATATATATATATATATATAACGTTCAAAATAAAGGCTAGAAAACATTTTAGGATTTTTGAAGACGGTATCTTCCCACATGCAAAAATGTATCAAAAGCGTGTAATTATTGCAGTCTTTCATGTAAGGCTTCAAAAATGTTGGTTTGATTTAATTATCTGTGCTTATTTTGCCTAACTGCTTTTTAAATGAAAGGTTGACACAAAGAAAAAAAGACTTTTGTATAAATATAGGAAGGACGAGACAAAATTAAATTTATTAAATTAAAATGTTTAAACTTTAAGACGATACTTTTATATTAAATTATAAAAATACATACTTTGTATTTAGGAACAGTGAATACTCTACAGAAGACTCTAATCTTTTGTTAGAACTTGTTTTATAGTTAATTATCAAAATAAACAGAGTATTCTTAACATTAATATACTTTTATAAAAATATATAATTTTTTTTTAAATATTACAATATAGAATGGAATTTATTAAATATTTATAAATTTACGGTATAATGAACTTTCAATCGTGTAGAATTAATGTTAATTTTTAAGCATTCGTATTCGCATTTAAGCTAATATTTAACTAAACACCAGATATATTTTCAACTTCCTAATAATTCTATTCCGTAATTGTAAACATATACGTTGTAAACATTTCCATACTTTTTTTCCTCCTTGTAAACAGGTAAAATTTTCTCTGCTCATAATAAAAAGGAGTTAATGCACATTAAAAATTAGTAAAATCGACGCTGTTTTCACATTTCATAACATTTTTAGAAAGAAAAATACCTATTTAATAAACATTGTTTTTGCACTGCAAATGTTTGTCCTCAATGCTTCAACAGTTTTAATAATAACGAAACTTTTACCTAAAACTGCGAAACCTTGTTTCTTAACTTTTTCCCACTATTTATTTAAATATAAAATATTCAGGCTTTCCACTATTCTAACAAAAAAATTAAATTTTTTGCGTAATTCTGAGATACTTCTATACCTTTTTTGAAGGACGGGGAAAAATTGTTAAAACCCATACAAGTATGTGGACTAAGTGAATACATTTTAAAAAGTGTGAATGCATATTGAAAACTAGAAACCTGTTTTCATATTTCATAAGATTCTTAGAAAGAAAAATGTCCATTCAAAACTAGTTTCTTTTTTGCACTTCGAGTGCTTGTCCAAAAACGTTGCAACATCTTAATAATAACGAAATTTTTACCTAAAACTGTAAAACCCTGTTTCTAAACTTTTCCCCAGTTTTTATTTTAATATAAAGTATTCAACCTTTTCATAATTGTATAAAAAAAATCTCAAATTTGCTGCGTAATTCTGAGATACTTCTACACCTTTTTGAAGGACGGGGAAAAATTGTTAAAATATTTACGAGTATGTACACTAACTGAATACTTATTAAAAAATGTGAATGCAAATAAAAAACTAGAAACCTGTCTTCATATTTCATAACAATATTAGAAAGAAAAATGTGCATTCAAAACTAGTTTCTTTTTTGCAATTCGAGTGCTTGTCCATAAACATTTTAATAATAACGAAATTTTTACCTAAAACTGCAAAACCTTGTTTCTTAACTTTTTCCCAGTAGTTGTTTAAATATAAAATATCCAGTCTTTCCTTTAATGTAGCAAATAAAATCAAATTTGCTGCGTAATTCTGAGGTATTTCTATAGCTTTTTTTGAAGAACTGGGGAAAAATTGTTAAAATCTTTACGAGTATATAGACTAAGTGACAGAAATTGTGAACAGAGCAACTTTCTCCGCTAATTTCATTTGAGCTAAACCTAATTTACTCAGTAACATCATTTTCTACCTCTTTCGCTTTGCCATATGCAAGTTAAATCCAGTTCGCTGCTTGAGATAAAATTAGGTTAATGAATGGAGTGCAACGCGATGCTTAGGAATGGGATTTAGGAAGCATTAATCCATTTTAAATTTTATAGCAACTGCACTTAGAAGATTCGGTCTTGATTTTCTAAGGCGAAATTTTTTTATGCTTTGTTAATTGTTGTTTTGCATTGTTATACGTAAAGGATTTAATTTTTATGGAAAATCATCCAATGAGGCTTTCAATGTTCTTCTAGGAAACTTATTACATTAAGCAATATCCCAAACAGTACGAAATCAAAAGCTGCATCTAAAACTCTTTTCTGATCAGGCTAACAGGCTAAAGTCTATGAAAAGTGTATCAGGCAACGGAGTGTGTGTGTGTATGTATGTATGTATATATATATATATATATATATATATATATATATATATATATATTTTTTATATATATATATATATATATATATATATATATATATATTTATATATATATATATATATATATATATATATATATATATATATATATATATATATATATATATATATATATATATATATATATATATATATATATATTGCTGATTTTATGCATTGTCAAAGCTTTTAATTTTTTAGCAGTTGCTAAACAGTTTGGATTCGAGAATATTTCTCGTAAATAATTATTTAACAAGGTAAAAGCATACTTTCAAATACTAATGTATGGTTTTCATTTTAGTTAAATAATAAATTACATGAATTGTTTTTAACTTCTAAGATTCTCCCTCCTTAATCACATATTGAATTACATTAATGAAATAGGAAATCTTTCATTTTACCTTTTCTCTTAAAGATATATGATATCAGCGCATTAAGTGATAAGTGAACAAATAGAACGAATGATATGAATACATTCTTTCCCGATATCGTATATTACTCATGTTATTTATACTTACCTAAAAAAAACCATTCATGCATAGAATCCTAAAAAAAGACTTCGCAAAATCTAGTACTTTATCGAACAAAGTCAGTCACCAAAACAATAGATTTTACCTGACCTAACATAACTTTTTTTTTCAGATTAAAATAAAAACCATACTTTAACTATAAAAGAAGCGTAGATTTAGGACTGATTGATTCCATCGAATATACGAAAAATATATTCCATTGCAAATAGAGAAACATAAATTCCCACTGCCAAAATAACATCATTTTAGAAGTCAAAATCTATTTGTACGCGAGCAACGTATCTTGACGATTCCAGAGCACCCGTGTTTTACTATGTGGTCACAATAAAAACTTCCAATGGAATTTTTTTTTCAAAATTTATTTGTTCTCGAATCCAATGACCTTAATAAAAACTTCCATTGGATTTTTTTTAAAATCTGTTTCTGTAAGAATCTTATGAATATAGAAAACCAATATAATCATTTTCACTATGTGAAAGAAATTTAATTGGAATGTAATTGACCTCCCTCCCCTCATTTTTATAGCAATTAGTTCTGAAAATATTGGAACAGTTTATAAAATCCATTTGTAGGATCCAATTAAAATCTATTAGTGCTAGAATAAAGAGCCTCTTATTATACAACGAACTTTTAAATTAATTGAATTTCTTTTCTAAAAGGTTATCATTCTATGAAAGTATATAAAGTTAGTGGACTGATTTAAAAAATCTTTTAGATTGAATGTATAGATATAAAATGGATTCAGTTCTAAAATTGCAGATGAGTTAACTAATAGAATAGTTTAATTTCTTTCATGTGTTGAAAATGATTATATCTTTAAAAATAATCAGGGAGTGCAGTATTTTATATTCAGAATTTTTTAAAAATCAATCAGTTTCGATTGATTTTTTATATTTATAGAGATTCAAAAATTCTCTGTATGAGATCCTAATAAAAATGTCTAATGGCATTCAGAACCTATAAAAACAATATATGGAACTAGAAGGTAACCCGTCATTTTGACGTCATAATACTAATAATGACGTCATAATGGAAAAAGTATATGAAAATTAAAAAATATCCCGAATTATCTAACAATATTGCATTTAATCCACACCTTGTAAAAGCAAACCCTTTCATTATTTTTTATTTATTTAGTTTTTCATGCGATTGGAGTAGTAGACTGCCATCCAGTTTTTTATAGCTCAATACGCGATATGAATACTTGAGCTACTTGATTCATTCACATTCAAGTTTGTTTACTTTCAGAATTCATCGCAAAAGTAAACAGATTTTTAAAAACTGTTAAATATAGAGCTAAAAACATCCAATTTTTTTTAGTTCTGAATGTTTTATAGAAAAATAGGCTGAAAAAACGTGATTTGATGGAGAAGATATTAGTTTTTAGGTAACAAAAAATTCTGATCCACATCTGAAATTGAAATTAAGTCTAACTGGCTGTTTGTTTACTGAGGGCTTCAATTGACAGATGAGTACAGCCCGGAAGTGTTATACAGAGACAAGGGTTATTATATATAGAATGTTGTAAGAAATTTCCTTTTATCGTTTCTTTATTTTAGGTTCTGCACATAAGAAGTGTTCATTAGACAGAATAGTATCAGGATGTAAAATCGATTTTAATATTTCTTATCTTTCTAATAATCTGTAGTATTGAATATTTTAATCTTTTTTAATTTTGTATGTTTCCATTATTGCATTTTTTATGCATAACAAAAAATTTTGATTGTTTATACAGCATGCATTCACACGTAAATTGCCTGAGAGAGATTTCCCAATGAGTCAAGTCCATAAATTTTTTTATCAATTTTAATATTATCAACCTCTCCGAAAGCAATATTTTTTTGATTAATGACTACGAAAGCAGAAGCATTTAATAAATGAACAGACCTAAAGATAAATTTTAAGGAAAAAAACAAAAGAATGTATATTTTCCCATAGTTTGAATAAGTCCTCGATTAGGTAGAAATGAAAATAGGGAAGAACTTAGAATAATAATCGAGAAAAAATATAAAAAATAACAACGATCAAAGGAAAAAAGCTGGACAAAGAAAACTGAATTTGATTGTGAAAAAATAATTCCGGGATTTACCGTGCTCATTTCTGCGAAAGAGGAAATTGAAATGATGATTAATGGCAAAATTCTTCAAGTACTTCTCTTTTTCATATACAGTTCTGCGAGCCGCACGCTGGAAAATTTCCATCTAATTAAATTCCGTAAATATGTAATAATGCTTAATATAGTGGTCTCTCGTAGGATGACAAACATCTGAGGAGTTCTGGGGCTTTCAGAGTAAGTGGATTACTCCGCTGTCAGTTGTTATGCTCTGCAAAATTTTGTGTGTATATATGACCTGACTTATTATTCCCACACTTTCTAGGAAGAGAATGACGTATATTTTAACTAAGTCGATATGAATCATTAAAAATAATTATTTCTAATTAACTGACGTTATACAAAATAAGTCTGTCAAAGATATGAATCTTTGCTTTTGAACAAAAGGTAAAACTAGCATTTAAGATAAGATCAACAAAAAGTTATAATTTATCTTTACTCATTCGTGCCGGGATTCCCAACCTTTTTAAGTTTTCGGCACCATTGGGAATGACATTAGAAACTTGGGGTGCCCTTTTTAGAAATGCAGTTTTTTCAATTAAAAAAAATTAAATCAAAGTGGAATGTATATCAGGAACATGTTAAATTTAAGCTGAAATAAAAACTTGCTGATTTTAATCATTTATTGAAAAAAGAAATTTAAAAATACCAGGATAGCACACATAAATACAGTTTCAAAAATAGCCCTAGGATTCAGTATAGTAATGCACTAGAGGATTGCAATGTAAATCGCTAATAAAAAGTTTTGCTTTATTAATATGAGTCTTACAATGGATGCTTAGAGCACTAATGTTCGATATCAAGTCTAAAAGCTGTGATCTTGAGAATAGATAATTCCTACACAGGAACGAATTAAAAATCTATAATCAGTGCTATAATCAGTCAGGCGTGAGAGTATGCAATTAAACATAAAATTTATTTTAAGTTGTCCTTACTAATATTTTTTGTTTATCCCCAAAAAATCTCGCGGAATCCTTGGCCGATCTCAAGGTACCCTAAAGTGCCGCGGTACCCCATTTGAGAATCCCCGCATCAGTGGCTCGATAAAATTGATTTTGTTCTGACTAATTTGCCCTCTTCAGGACTGAAGATATAAAAGAGAGGTACTAGAATACTCAAGACTACCCTCCCAAACATTTTTTGACAGTAGCTCTTGGCATGTGCATAACATATTATAAACTGGTAAAGTTCTTCAGTATTTTGCAATCATACTTTTAAGCATTTTAATTTCGTTTGAATTCTATTTCTGCATTCCACTAGACATAAATGTAGCATCTCCATAGTACTTGATTGGAAATAACCTTATTGTAAGTATACTTGTTAAGACGCATCGTTGAAATAAAAAAAAATTAAACATCATTTTTAAAACCATATTGCATTGAAATATTCTATTACTGCATTGCAACTAGACATTATTGTAGCATCTCCTTTGCTTCTTAATTGGAAACAGCCCTATTGCAAGTATACTTGTTCACACGTATCATTGAAATAAAAAAAAATCTTTTTTAAACATATATTACGCTGAGACATTTTATTACTACATTGAAACTAGACATTTTTGAAGCATTTCCGTTGTTTCTTGATTGGAAACAGCTGTATTGAAAGTATACTTGTTCACACGTATCAGTGAATTTAAAAAAAATAAATATCGTTTTTTAATACATATTGCACTGAAACATTCTATTACTACATTGCAACTAGACACTTTGAAACATTTCCTTTGTTTCTTGATTGGAAATAGTTTTATTGCAAGAACACTTTTTCAGCCGTATCATTCAAATTAAATATTGAATTACTGTAAAATCTTGACTATAATACGCACACGTGTATAATACGCATACTCGATTTTGCACGAAATTTTCAGAAAAAATTAAAATTCGACTATAATACCCACCCGTAACTTTTCAATATTTTATTTTAAAATTGCTCAAATACTTTTTAACATAGATAATATTTGTAATTAAAATAAACGAAAATGTCGAATTCGGTAGAAAAAACTTAATTTTTTAATTCAAAACCAACAATAGTGTCATATAATCAGTCTTAATCACTTTCACTAGAATACAGCTCATCTATTGTTTGTCAGATATTCAATGTTTAAAAGTACTTTTTTTGTACACGAGTATAATACGCACCCTCATTTTTGAGGACGAAAATGAGAAAAAAAGTGTGTATTATACTCAAGATTTTACGGTAATTTGATTACTATTAACAAGAATTAAATATCGTTTTAAAATACATATTTCGTTGATACATTTTACTAAATAAAAAAATAGTAAATGAAAAGGTTCAGTGGAGGAGAAACGAACAAAGCATTACTTTTGCAGATTATTTATTTTGTCAAAATGTAAAGACCACGCACTGCTGGGTGGTGCCAGTTGTAAAAACATACAACTCCAGCGTATCAGGTAGCCTTATATGGGATCCTCCCCAAGGAATAACCGATAAGTGAGCTGAAGGGAAAAGAATTACGTAAGCGAAATTTCTCTAAATTTTTACAGGTTACTGACAAAGTGCAGTCATCCAGCCTATTTCGAAAAGAATCGTCATCTATCACGAATTGTGATACAAAAATTAGAGTGCAGGAAGATGCTGGAAGACAACAAAATGCATGGAACACGACCTGTGCTTCATGCATTTTGTTGTCTTCCTGCACTCTTATATTGCGGGTGGAGTCAATTGCAAAAATAGGAATCTCCAACATCCAGGGTAACATTGAACACAGATTTACGTTAATTCTGTAGTAATTGTCTTAGACATGATCACAAAAAAGTAATATCTGGATTACATATTTTACGCCTACAAAAACCACTAATACCCCATAAGATTTGTATAGTTACGCAATTTTGTACATTACTGGTTTCTATTAGATAAAAATCAAGAATAACATAATTGCGAAATAATTCTACTGTATAAAAAATAAAATGTTGCCATCATAAGCGAAATTTCTCTAAATTTTTACTGGTTACTGACAAAGTGCAGTCATCTAGCCTATTTCGAAAAGAACCGTCATCTATCACGAATTGTGATACAAAAATTAGAGTGAAGAAGACAACAAAATGCATGGAACACGACCTGTGCTTCATGCATTTTGTTGTCTTCTTGCACTCTTATATTGCGGGTGGAGTCAATTGCAAAAATAGGAATCTCCAACATCCAGGGTAACATTGAACACAGATTTACGTTAATTCTGTAGTAATTGTCTTAGACATGATCACAAAAAAGTAATATCTGGATTACATATTTTACGCCTACAAAAACCACTAATACCCCATAAGATTTGTATAGTTACGCAATTTTGTACATTACTGGTTTCTATTAGATAAAAATCAAGAATAACATAATTGCGAAATAATTCTACTGTATAAAAAATAAAATGTTGCCATCATAAGCGAAATTTCTCTAAATTTTTACTGGTTACTGACAAAGTGCAGTCATCTAGCCTATTTCGAAAAGAACCGTCATCTATCACGAATTGTGATACAAAAATTAGAGTGAAGAAGACAACAAAATGCATGGAACACGACCTGTGCTTCATGCATTTTGTTGTCTTCTTGCACTCTTATATTGTGGGTGGAGTCAATTGCAAAAATAGGAATCTCCAACATCCATTGTAACATTGAACACAGATTTACGTTAATTCTGTAGTAATTGTCTTAGACATGATCACAAAAAAATTATATCTGGATTACATATTTTACGCCTACAAAAACCAATAATACCCCATAAGATTTATCTAGTTACGCAATTTTGTACATTACTGGTTTCTATCAGATAAAAATCAAGAATAACATAATTGAGAAATAGTTCTACTGTATAAAGAATAAAATGATGCCATAATTGCTCAAAGGATTATGAAAAAATGCTTCAGACATCAACGAAATGTTTTGTTTTGGATTACCAAAAATGTGATGATTTACAGATATTAATTTACAAAAGCTCTTATAACCGACGATAAAATGCTCTTTTTTTTGGTACAAGTTACGCCATTACATTCGCTATCAGCAGAATACTCCTAGAAAGTTTGAATGTTCTTTTATCGATAAGATAACCAAGGTGAATGTAATGCTGTTATATTACCAGTAAATTTAATTACGCTAATGTCTCTCTCGAGGAATTTTCGAAATGGCGTCGTAAGACGAATTTATATATATCTATCTATATATATTCTGGCTCTCATGTGACAGAAGATGTAAGCAGAAAATAAACCGTATCTAATGCTGCTGAGAATGACACTATTAGTATTTCCTTAAGTGCTGAAAGTTATTCTATTTGATATTGTTGTTCTGCAATAATGAAGAAGCTATTTGTATCGTTTCCTTTGAAGGTGACTCTTAGACTTTAGAGATGGAAAAATTATTTGTTTTAAATTTAAACTCTTTCCTAGCTATAAATAGACACGTCCGAAATACCAGAAAATTTAAGACAAATTATGGTTAAGTGTAGTACACGGTCTGCAGTGCAAATACTTCTATTTAGTTTCCAGAGTGCAACGAATTAATTTTAGACATATTCTGGAAAATGTTTCACAAATAGAGAACGAATATATGGATATTTTTTGATTTACAATATATTTTAAAATAGTTCTGTGCATCGAAGAGTGGTTGAATTCAGAAACCTAAATTCCAGTAATATTAAGATGAAGAGATCTAGAAAATGAAAAGTAAGATTATGATTTGTTGATTTAAAAGAATGAGGCAATTTTAAATAAATAAATTAATAAATAAATATATATATATATATATAAGGAGTTCATGGACGACACTCAACGATGATATATGGGAAAAATTGAAAGGGTATTTGGGTTGCGATGACTTCTTGGGTTATAAATTTGTAGTCGTGATTGAGCGGCATCAGATTTAATAAAAAAAATCCAATTGTTGGAAGTAATACATTTTTCACTTGTGCACATTATGGTTGTTTAGTAGGTTACAATTTATAGAAAATATAAAAGACTAGAAGGTAACCGCTCATTCCATAATACTTTCGTTTGACCACATGACTATTTGTGGTGTAATATTTAGCGATAGCTAGGCATCATACAGAGAAAGCGAGAAGTTATATAGCGTAAATGACATTATCAAAAGTTGATAATATATGGAATAGAATTAAAATTGGTGTGGCGTTATTATTATAGGATGATTAATACTGGTGGGGCATTATTATTACATACATACAGTTTATTTGCCATTCGGACACCCCTCTAAACGGCCATATTTTGTTGAGAACTGATTCAAGATTCCATAGAACTAATATATTGGAAGAAGCTTCCTTACGACGGTCACCCCTGAAAACGACTCGTCTCTTTTTTCGGAACCATTTCTGGCCACCATAGAGAAGTTTATTATATATATATATATATATATATATATATATATATATATATATATATATATATATATATTTATATATACATACATATATATGCATACATATATATACATATACATATATATATATATATATATATACATATATATACATATGTATATATATATATATATATATATATATATATATATATATATATATATATATATATATATATATATATATATATATATATATATATACATATATATGCATATACAGGGTGTCCCAAAACGACCGCATAAACTCTGCACAGTTCGATTCCTCGTTGGGAGTACATAAAAACTGACAAAGAAGCGTTTCTGTACAATCCATAGTTTACCAGAAAAATACGAAAAACAAAGTATGACGTCACTGCCGGTGCAGGAAAATAACACTTTATTGGACATATCAACAACAATATTTGCATATCTTTCCAGACGATAATGTTTAAAACATTCGCCGCGCATATCGCGTCATGCATACGCGCGCGCCATGGAATGACGTTACGCCGCCGTTGAACTGGTATTTAAAAGGCTGCATCTTGCAGCTACCGGTAGTCTTCGTATGGTGGCCATGTACTCCGTTCGTGACTACTGCGACATGTACTTGATGTACGGCCGATGTAATGGAAATGCCTTACGAACTGCTAGGGAGTATGCCCGTCGATATCCGTCCCGCCGTCCTCCCGATGTCAACGTCATCCGTAGGCTGGACGACAGACTGCGAAATACGGGAAGCGTCTTGTCAACAACCAATTTTCACGATACTGGAAGACCGCGGAGCGGCTTGACGGTAGCACAGGCGGATGCAATACTGCAGCGGGTAGAAGAGACGCCCGAGGTAAGCACACGGGCATTAGCCCGTGAGATGACTTCGAGTAAAAGTACTGTGCACAGGCTTTTACGGTCTGAGAGGCTACACCCATTTCGGTACACAGCAGTGCAAGGTCTGAAACCAGATGACTTTCAGAAACGAGTGGCCTTCTGTGAATGGCTGTTGCAGCAACAGAACACAGATAATGGTTTCATTGCTCATATCCCGTGGACTGATGAATCATGTTTCACTCGGGTATTCAACCATCACAACAGCCATATGTGGTCCAAGGTCAATCCGTATGCAATCCGGCCGCAGAAACATCAGGAACGTTGGTCTCTTATCGTGTGGGCCGGCATACTCGGGAATCGCCTGTTTGGACCATATCTGTTGCCTGAACGGCTCTCGGGACAGTCGTACTTGGTGTTTCTCAATGAGGTCTTAAGCGAGTTCCTCGATGACATACCGTTAGCGGCAATACAGGGACTTTGGTTCAAGCATGATGGGGCCCCGGCGCATTTCTGTGCTCTTGTACGTAGTTAGCTGGATATGGAATACCCCGGCCGCTTAATCGGACGTGGTGGTCCGGTTCTATGGCCGCCACGTTCGCCATATCTTACACCTATGGGGCCATCCTCCTATGGGGCCATCTGAAGGAATCCCTCTTTTTCCTATGGGGCCATCTCAAGGAACTGGTGTATCGAGACATAGTGACAACACAAATGGACTTAGTTGCTCGTCTGCATGCTGCTTGTACTTCGATGGACCCCACGATGCTGCAACGTGTGATGACAGCCATTCCACGGCGTGCTCAAGCCTGCCTCGACATGCACGGCCGACACTTTGAACATCTGCTTTAAATTGTGCATGCTGTTGATATGTTCAATAAAGTGTTTTTTCTTGCACTGGCAGTGATGTCACACTTTGTTTTTCGTATTTTTCTCGTAAACTATGGATCGTACAGGAACGCTTCTTTGGGCAGTTTTTATGTACCCCCAACGAGGAATCTAGCTGTGCAGAGTTTATGCGGTCGTTTTGGGACACCCTGTATATATATATATATATATATATATATATATATATATAATATTTGCCGTAAGCTTTCAAAGAAGAAAAATTAAAATATCACTCCTTTATGTATTTAGATTTCGTGATGGTTCCACTAAATCAGAACCTGATTCAGTTTTGGTTATTGCAAATTATCTTACCCTTTCTACATATCATGTTAAAATAGTTCTGTACATGAAAACATTAAATAATAGGTAAAAAAAATTCAGGAATAAATTGCAAGATTTATTTTTTTGTGTATTATTTGTATTTAAAATTTCTACTTCCAAAGATTTCTAAAAAATATTTATCGACACAGTGGACAATTTTAAGTTTTAAAAATTCGAATTTAGTATAATAGATGCTTCTGCAAGCGGAGATGCCTCTTATAAGAAGGTTATCACAGACACGTTAAATTATATATAATTTATCACT